>CM068383.1:5331414-5558914 GCA_034770075.1 Aralia elata
AGAAATGCATCAACTAAGAGAACTTGCACATATCTAAAATTGGCCACAGACTTCCAAGTAAGATATGAGGAAGGTTATCGGAAATGTGGGAGTTACTTAGTTGAGGCACGTTTAACGGTGAGACGTCGACCGAAGCCGGGGATAACTTGGAGAGGATGCTTTTTAATGATTGCTTATAGGAGATTTATGCATATAATCAAAGGTATTCAAAGTTCAGAAAGCTCTGGAGATGATGACCACCATCTAAATTCCATGGGTCCATAACCAGTGTTTTTCCTATTGAAATTTAGAGGTGCCTTCAATTCTGGGGATCTTTGAGGCCATAGATTGGTCTAACTTGAGTCTACCAAGCGCAAGAGTGAAGGAGAGTGTTAGTTTCCCAATTTATAAAGAAACAAGACGAATATTCAAAACTGCTCAAACTACAAGGTAGTTTCTATAAGCCTCTCTCTATGAGCCATATAAATCAAGTTGTCTATTTCTCTTCTACTATATCACTTCACTTAGTTTCTTTGTTTCATTTTAATAATTATTATTGATGTTTTTTGGTATACTTTTTTTTTGATAAAAGAGCACGAATACTTTATTGATTTAGAAAGATGAAAAATACCAATGCATGCCGACGTGACAGGGGGGGGGGGGGGAGAGCGTCCTCTCAAAAGAAATTAAAGAAAACCCCCGAAGGAATAAAACTTAATATTAAATGAAAACCCCGCCGCTTGTCTCAAGTGGTTTACGGGAGAACTTGGGTCAAGCCGTAAAACCCGGAAGGTCTTGAATTCCGAACTTCCCACATCCAAAGCCCGCATAGGAGCCACCGGACCGCAGAGCGTAAGGCCTGTTTCGGGAAGCCTTGTTCGGGGATGGGGAGATTAGTTCGACGCAAGTCGGGATAACTCCAGATATCAACCAAATAAACACTATTAATGAAGCCACCCGCTGCCAATCTCTTGGACAGATTGGACAAAGAAATTCCTACCCAAAAACCTCCATTACCTTGAGCCCAAAGCGAAGAAAAGAAAGATAGTGTATCCCAAAGCAACTCAATAATTGTTAAGTCTGATCGCAAATAATTGTAATATTCCCCTCGAATCCCAAATTCCCCACAACATAAGCAAAACAACGTACATCTCCAAATAACCTCCCATCACATCGGTTTGGCCCAAAATTTCTTGGCATTTGCATTGGTAAAAGATCCTTCCATTTGAAGAGTGACGTATCCAACTTCTCACCCATCACACTAAACACAACACCACTTAACAGAACCCGCCAAGCCATCAAAAACATTGAAGAAATAAATGAGTAATGAGACTCACTATATCCTTCAAACACATAACACACACATTTGGGGATAAAGATTTGTAAGGGCCGACGCCTCTGACGCCTGCGTGCATTAGTGTTACGCTGACCAAGAGTTTATGGACCACCTAAAAGCCTTAATTTTTGAAGGAGTTTTTGCTTTCCAAATATAAGAGGACTAGAGGAAACCAATGAATTGGACGATAACTCAATAAGTAAGTGATTAAAAGAATGGACACAGAGAAGATTCTCGAAGAACCAAAGCACCAAACACGCCTATCCAAGCACCCAAGAAAAGAAAGCTGAGTTAAGAAGTTGATTCAATAAAGAGAATTTCATCACCGTCTCCCTATCACCTAAGTTAAGAAAAAAAAATGAAAATCCCACAAAATTGAATCTCCTTCCTTCCAAGTATAAAAGAATGTAGAAATGGGAGAATTATGCTCAGCACGAGAGGGTTACAAAAAAGGACGAGAAATATCGAAAGAAAGAGGCGTATCTCCTATCCAAATATCGTCCCCAAAGAACCTGAAATATTCCTATGCAATTAACCACCTTGACCAAACAAAACAAGAAACTGAAAGGACCTGGTAAAAACCCTTTTTGGGGAGACAATTTTCTATTCTTTTACTTTAAATTATTTTTATTCTTTTGTTATTTTAATATATATTATCTTTTTAGTTATTCTAGTTCCCTCCTTTCTTATTTATATACGCTTCTATATGGGATTCATTTTCAGGCGCTAACTAACAAATTTGGCACAAAAGAAGTTGTTGAGTTGAGTTTGATACAATGGAAGTTACTCCCAAGCTTCTAACATATTAAAAGACAACCACCAGAAGTGAAAGGTTTTTTGCATTAGATGATGGAAGAAATTAACCAGATTATACATATAAAAATATTCTCCACAGAGATATTGTTATGAGATTCATATTCAATTGTCATAAAAATTCATATTTTTTTGGCATGTTCTTTATTATAAAGAACAAATACTATAAAGTCTAAAACCAAATTCACCACTCATATCCAAGATTTGTAGATGCTACATCAATCTTGCCAACCTTGGGTTAGTTTTTGATTTAAAAACTATGTATATTAAGAGCTTATTACAATAGAGATGGCTTATGCCGGGGGGTTATTTTATAAAACAGAGTTTTAAATGTAAGAAGATATGTAAAATGTGACTTGTGTTTGGTTGTGTGGAGTTGGGGGGCGGGGTCGGTATTGTGTGGCGGCGGGCGGAGTGGTGGTGGGTGGGTGTTGTGGTAAGAGAAGCGATAGTAAAGAAGTTAAAAAATATAAAATTAGGATAATGCGGGTAATAAAAATTAGTAATGAGGAAACCCCTTGTTCTAAAAAAGAGGTTGGCTCCAATGTCTTGTTTTTTTTAAGAGGCCAAAAAAGAGGTTGCTAAAGTTTTTATCAAAACAACTTTAAGCCCTCAGCCGGGGCTCGGGGAAAAAGAGGCAAAGCCAAAACAAGAGACAATAAGAAGCTTATCAAAATCACCAACCTGTACTATAGATTAAGGCAAAGCCATTGGAAAAAATTGGTTACCTATTGCTCCATCTTTTTACCATACCAAAAGATTCATCCTTACGTCCATTCTGATCCATATCAACAGGAGGAAACAGTGTGATGAAATTCATTATTTTCCCATGGTCAATTAAGAAAACTGAGGAAGCCCCACTAATAAACTATTTCATCTTTAAGAATAATATGTTCGGCCATTTATCTATATTAACTTCATTTTTATTATTTATACAAACGAGATATTCTTTCTCCGGATTTACTAGAAGGTGATTGGTGGATATACCCAGCGTTTAATTCAGGGTTTTTTATGTCAACATATGTGCCAATTCCTGACCGATTTTGGAGGATATTGCTCGTCTCTTCTTTTGTTTGCCCTGCTATATTCATATAAAATTCTGGGGGTTCTTCTTTATCCTAAAAAGAAAAGAAGGAAAAATATATGGTACTCAAAGAATGACTAAAGATGTTTTACTTCGAAACCAATCGACCTACCTTTTGATCAATTACTCTTTCTCCATCTCAAAACATAAGCATATTCAGCCCACTACAGGCAGATCACCTTGATTTTAATATATATCAACAAGAATATTGAAGACTAGCGGATCAAACTGAAAGCTGGAAATTATTTTGCATCCATTCTAAAATATTAAACATTCAGCAGATTTAGTTGCGCTTTAATTCGCTTCGATCAGAAAGCGGATCGGCACCCCTAGATTCCACATGAAATACAAAAAAATAATACCATTTAACATATGCAGAATAAATTTCTTAAATCAACGCAAGCTATACCGATCGAGTGCAGCACCGTAGGGCAGAAATAAGGATGTCCAAATTAACAAACAGTTTTTATGGTGCGGGTGAAAATTGATTGTAATGAGAATTAAAAACGTAAGGTATGGCAATCGACTAATTTGGTAATTTCAGAAGACTCCCTTTTCCACCCAACCAAAAGCCAACTATGTATTCTGCTGCAATTATGGTCTTTGCTGAATGAAATTAAGGTGGCCCTGTCTTAAGATTCTCCTACTAGTCTCACTGAGCTCTTGAGCCACTCACAAGAAGAGCAACAAAGAGGCCCATGCAGCTCCCAATAACTGTCCTGTCAAAAGAAATACCTAGAATCATCAAGAATTGAGGAAACATGACTCTCAAACACAGATACGTAACTAATCGTCACAAACATGACAATAACCCTTGGCGGATACTAGGCAATACATACGAAATCTTGAAGGAAATGTTCTATATTGTGTCACTAGGAAACGATGAGGGGATCCCTTGGGTGTCCTAATATATTTTGTTTTATCTTAATATGACTATTATCCTGGCGGTCTCAAGGGGACAAAATTATACTCGTAACAAAGTAGAGTAGGGATACTTAAGTGGGTAATAACCATGGGGCAACTGATTTAATGAAGATAACCGGTGAAGTGAAAAGAGAAATTACTAAGCATGGAAAACTACAATTGTATTAATATAAACATCAGAAAAGCCAAAGGGGGTCAAAAGTAGTCGAACTGTTAATGTCAACTTTGCAGAAGAAACAAATCGTTAGTATAAAACTTTTGCTCCCCTTTTTTGGAATTGTTAGAATAAATTTTGACACCAACACAAGAACTCCAAGAACTATTTAATCAAACCTACTGGAAAATCAAAATTATATAGCACTCGGGAAAAGGATAATATTTTAACAAATGGACATTAGCATATATAAATCTAAATATTTATAACCTCTACCAATAGATAGCCTGAAATCTGGCAATTATAGATAAGCATATTCCATAATGCCAGTTAGATTTCAATTTTTCACATCTAATCTCGAGATGTTTCTCTAGAAATATGATAGAAAGGCACTGGAAATACATCCTTGTAGTACATATAGTATCAGAATTCAGAAACCACTAACTTATTCTTACTAGTAATTTTTAAGGCTGGGGCTGCTAGGACCACATCGAAGCTTAACCCAGACCAACAAGGGGAAGTTAAGCCACAATTAAAATAGCCACAAAACATTTGTACTGCTGGAGCTGCGGCGAAGCTGAGGATTTCCTCTCTGCAATAGCAACGCCATAGCAACAAAATAAAAGCCGCAGGATGGTCACAGATACGTCAATTTGGCCTACATATCTGGACAGCCAGTACATTACAAACACTGATCAGAATCTGAAACACCATAAACAAGTCTAAATCATATGCATAAAAGATCAACAAAATGAAAACTAGCCGTTTGTCAAAAAAAAAAAATAAAAAAAAAAAAAAAACATCCTACCAAACTTATGATTTAAAGATTTGAGATTCAAATTAATATTCGCATTTTGACAACTTATACATTTCAGCAAAGAGTGCCAATAAAGGACCCAAGTACTTTCTACAAAGAAACTAAGCAAGCACAAATTACAAGACAGATATAATGAATGTCTTCAAAAGTTTCCATTTATACAACAAAAGAATAAATGTGTTTCATGGAAATACATCAAGAAAAAAAAAATCTTCAGTGCGATTCAGGGCTAGCATCGGTCTTATATTGAGAATAATCACCAATAATACAGCTAACAAGAACTGGGGAATTAGCTCAATGATGACTTAATCTGGAATGTTCGAATAGAGTTTTAGGATTATATAGCCATAGGTACACCCCTAAAATCTGGATATATTATAATAATAAAATTTCCAAATACGCGGCTGTCTACCAGACTTTAGAAAAGTTGTTTATACTACACATAAGGTTAAAAACCCTAGAATCCCTAGCTCTTGATTTTTAAGAACATCATATTGCTATTTTAATCGTAACCCTACAATGGTCATTAGAAAAATCATCATAGCTAACCATCATGTCCCTTGAAAGACAAAAATGATAAAGAGAACAGCCCTTTCAACAATAAAAAATGCGTAGGCGACCTTCAATAATTATAAACATACAGGAGCATTTCGACTTCCCTTTTTTTTTTTTTTTTTGATACTACCATATTGTTAGCCTGCACCAGAAAGTGAGTTGTATTTTTTTTTTATTACGCATATTGGACGCCATGTATTCCTACAATACCAATTTACGATACGGTCAAATACATTTTTAAGTTGACATTCATAAGGAGTTAAAATAATAGATTAAAAAACTTCTTTTTTTTAAGTAGAAGAGTGTGTTCACTACGATCTATTACAGTAAGTCTTTAAAAATACTTCCTAGGATTTCTCATCTTGTTAAAAGGACTTTGTCTCCACTTTCATTTTTTTTAATGTCTCATCTTTCGTATGGAGACATAAAATAAAACATTTCTAGAGTTACTTTTTGTTCCTTACACTTCGCCAATTTGGGGCGTTATTTTTTATGTTTTTTGGGGCACTTAGTTTTATATCTTATAGCACCCGGCGGCACACGCATTGCGTGTGCAAATTGATTGTGGGGGTAAAATAGGAATTTTATTAAAATTTAGAGGACTAAATAGAAAGATAAATAAAAATTAATTATAAAAGGGCAAAAACAGTAATATAATTAAATTTGTAAGGGGAAAAAGAGGGAAAAAAGAAGAATGAAGTGTGACATGGTGACACCAAGCGGCTCGGGAGGCCACTTTATACACTATACTAGCAATTCGGCGCCCACGCGATGCGAGTGACAATTTTTTTTCTTCCATACAATTTAGAATAATATTATGTTAGCGCCGTGTATATACTCCAAAATTTATATTCTTGAGTATAATATAGTCTTTAAATCTAATATTGAAAAGAAAGTATCCAAAAAATTCTATTTAAATGTAATCATAAATTTTAAATTTTACCAAAAACTTAAAAAGCAAGAAGAGAAATCGAACTCTATGAAAACTATGCAGTTTACACTTGGAATCTTCAAATTAACATAGTTAAAATTAAATTTAATATATAAGTAATAATATTTTACCACCAAAATTAGCGTAAATATTCTCTACTCACATCCCTCCATGCGCATCAACTTTGATCCATTTGGAGGACTTTAAAACCAAAGCCATTTGTTCACATCGTATTTCTTTTTTTTTATTGTCTACTATTTTTCTTCGTGCTGATGTTTTTTAGAGGAATGGAAAGGGTGGGCTTGATTTGGAAGGGTACTCACAAACTTGAATATGAGGAACAGAGACTCATGGCGAGCAATGAATGGTTTGGGTGGTTATGGGTCATTAGAGATTAATAAAAGTATTAGATAGATATGCATTATATTCGGTGAAGGAGAAGACGTTTCTTAAAAAGTCTTTAGTCTTACTTAGAACTAACTTCAAACAACAGTTATTGGGATAAACCTACAATAACTGCATAACCACGTCTCTTCATCTCTTTCATAACGGCATAGCATGGTCGTTTTTTTTATATACCGTAGGAAATATTGTTTGGGTAAAGAAAAGAAAGAGGTGCATAGCGTGAGAAGTTGAATTTAATTTTAAAAAGACTAAGGCTGCCGACACCATTACACCAAAAAGCAGTTACTAAAACTTGGAGGCCTTATAATAAAGAAGAGAGATATATAACTTAACTAAACTTGGAGGCCTTATAATAAGAGAGAGATATAGATAAGTTAAAGGTACGGCATATTTTTCTTCCTTTTTTTACTTCATAAATTTACCTAAAATAATAGTGGATTATTAATTAAGCTCTAGTTTATAACTCTTCAAAAGTTATAATTTGGATATTTAAAGTTGTGCTTGTGTGCATATTTGACTACTTTACTAAATATCTTAAGCTTAGTATACTTTATCTATCTATAAAATGAGTTATCTATATGTTGTTATAATTAATTATTCGCCTCGCAGTTTAGGCATGTCTGTTCTCTGTATTTTACGAGACGATTCATTGTTATCGATACACTAACAATTCAGTGAATTTTCAATACATGATATGGATTCATCAATTTGACAAACTATATCTGCATCACATCTATATGAATCAGAAACGTATTTCAAGAAGCATGTTATGTTTACTGGTAGTTTAAAGCATGAAACATGTGAAGCAGCACTACAAGAAAATTTAAAAAAGCGATCACGGGGAAAAACAAAGCACAAAGTTACAATAGAAAATGCTTGTAGAAAAACTATGGCTGGAAATTTTCCAAAGAGATCCTTATACATCTCAAAAGCAATATGAAAACCTAGTCCCAGAGGTAAGCCCCAACGATATTCTGTTGACTAAGCAATGAAAGCAAATTTGAAGAACTAGATTCCTCCCCTAACAGAAATGTTTCGAGTCCCATATGTATTACCTGGTTTTTATGTTAAGATCATGCTAGCATATTTCCAAGGAAATTTTACTTCACAAAAAGGGCATGTACAGAGTACCACTGAAAAGAGGATTTATATTAGGTTTTTGAACTTTTTTCTTTCCTCCTCTAGAGGAAAAGTATTCACATATTTATTTAATCTAAATACATGGTACTGTCTCAGACACAATGAAAAATACAGTATAGTCCACCTATAGTTGAGCTCAGATCTGTAAATTGCTAGAAATAAAAGATCTACTACTACTCCTACTAGCACCAAGGCATAATAAAATACACCAAATAATTTCATGAGCTGTCAGATGTAATTCGGTTCAATAGGGAATATAAATCCTACGAGTGTGGACTAAAGGCACTGACAGCGCAGATAACAGAGCACAACTCGGGATTAACATATCGAGGTGGAGGTAGGTGTCATCCCAGCAGGCAATTTCCACGACTCCGCTAACCAGCTCAAAAGTACTCCCCTTGCAACCAACAAAAACGGCAAGCAGCAAGGGCAACTGTGAAAACCCATTCCTCCAGCCAGTTGACCATACGGCCTCCAACAGAAACTACCAATGCCAAGTCCAAAAGGACAACCCCCTTTTCTTCAAACTGGGACTTGCTTTATGTGTGACGCTCAGGAAGCTAATTTCCTCCTTCCATTAATAAAGTTATAGAGCAATTTGTTTAACTTCTTATAATATTAACCCTCATTGAGAGAGGAGATTCCATTTTTCCTGTCATCTACATCAGCTTGAAAAAGAAAATCAGAATTTAAATTGCGAGGTGACATTCAATAAATAAAAATCCTGAAAAATCTATCTCCATTTGGCTCTTCAATTCATATTTAAAAATTTACCATTAATAATTAAAAATAATTGCAGGAACTGTCCTTTTCCACAACGTACCAAATTACAATGAAGACGGTCTACAAAACTAAAGCAGATATGGAATAGATAGGACCAAAAAAAGATAAATAAGAGAGGGAGGGGAAAAGGGGGTAATAGAGATGACGGAGGTCAGAGAGTCAGAGGAGACTTACAACGATGGTCGGAAATTGATATGGCAACCATATGCGGATTAAATAAACGCATTTTAGTTGATTATAATATTGAAAAAAAACAAAAGTTAACACTTCACCTCTTTCATGCAATAAGGTTCTTGCACCTACACAAAGTTCTAACACAGTACACATATGAACTTACAAAATACTTGTGTAGCATTGCATCATATATTGCGCCATGAGTTTGCCTTTCCAAAAGCCTATCAAGTTTTAAGTCAAAAACAAAAAGACTATTCATATTCAAATTGGAAAATCATACAAGAGGTTCATGTGTGTGGCAAGATGAATCAATGACCAAGCCAAAAGGGGGAAGATAGGGACTTCTCGTAGTAATCGAATAATAAAACAAACAATAAAAAAAAGAGCATACAATTTCACAATTTATATGTTTTAAGGTCTGGTGTATTTATTACAGGTAGTAATACCAATTCAAATTGTGGTTTAAACAATATTATGTTGATGTCCATAATTTGATGAGAAATAATAATTCTTTACTTGGCAAAAGATCCAAAAAAAAATTATCTTTAAATTCTTCATACATTTCCTCAACAGCTAATTACAAAACACACACTATATACACAATGCAATGCTGGATTACACATACCTCCTTGGTTTTACCATCGTCAATACTCTCCGATTCAGCTCTGGCCAAACCCTTGATTATCCGTCGATGATTTACAAATGTGCCGCGGGGAATTCGAAAACTACCTCTCGACTCACCAAAAACCAGTCTGAGATTGAAATTGGAAGAAGACTGTCTGCTGAAAATTAGGGATTTCGACGAAGAAGGACGAAGAGGGCGGCAAGTGCAGAGAGAGGAGAGAGAAAAAGGGATGACATTACATCTATCCAATTCTATGAATGTAAATGAAGAAGCAGCCATAGCTTATTTTTCTAAGTATTAATTTGAGAATTTTTGCTAGTGTTTCAGAGCTGGGCTAATTCTAAATTATGAGAATTTTGGAGGGTATTGTTGGGTTGAAATTGAATTTAGGAAGAATCGCCATTGGAGAACGTGGAAGTGGGGAGATAGTGAACAGGCGAGGTTTCGATTGTTTCAATGTGGACGGTGCATGTTTTGTGAGCGGGTCGGGTCCCTTTGACACGTCAACGTCAGGGCTCGTTTGGTAACTGTATTAGTAACTGTTTATAAGTAAATGAAAAAAAAATTGATAATATGTTTTTAATATTATCAATATAGAACCAAAAAAAAAGATGTTTTTATCAGAAATATATTATGAATATCAATATTTGGCCAAAGATTCAAAACTAGGAACCGGAAATATTATGACCATGTATTTTGAAATTTTTTAAATTAAAGTATTAAATAATTATCACCGGATCATTAAACGATCAAAACAACATAATTAATATTAAATTATTAAACAATTATTATTTGTTACTCCCTCGGTTTCATATTAAGTGTCGTTTTAGCTTCATGCACATGAATTAAAAAAGTCATTTAATACTATCATTTAATAATTAAAATTTTGTTTGAAATTCCATCACTTACCCCTTTATGGGAAGTTGAAAACTATTAATACAAGGGGGAAAATTGCTTGGGACAATGAGAGAAACTAGGGGTGATATTGGAAAGTAAATAATTTATTCTCCTAGAAAGTTGTAAACGACAAATAAATTGGAACACATTTTTTTTTCTAAAAAGCCAATTATTATGGAATGGAGGTAATATTTTTTATTAGTAAACTCGTGCTTAACGTAGGTCATAAGAAGTAAGAAAAATTTATAATTAAAATACAAAAATTTATCTTTCTTAATCATAACTTGTCATATTTTCATGCTCCATATTTTTATTATTTTACACCAAGCTTAACACAAATCTCTATTTAAGTTTCATTAATTTTATTTTATAGTGTCATTTTAGTATTTTTAGAGAATATATGAGTGAAATTTTTATTTAACTCAAAAATTTTAAGAAAAATGATATATATTACGATTATTTAAGTCGATTATTTTTTGATTGTCAGTTACGTGAATAAATATTTTAAAAAATATGTAATAAGTGTGTTCTTTTTATAATTTATCATTTAATTACAACTTTCGAATAGCATGGAGAATAATAAGGACAATTCAACCAATGTAACATTTATTCTAATCCAAACAGAGCCTATAGCCTATCGATATTTGTGCGAACTTTACATTTTACAAATCGTACATTCTAAAATTGCACGGGAACACCTATTTTTTATCTTCCAAATTTGCCCCCCATCCACCAAGTTCCCGCGTTTCCCCTCCAGTACCGCAACAAACCAGGCACAGAATCGAAAAACCCCTTGCACAAACGAACCCAAAACCTCTTAAATTCTTAGAATCAATCAACAATTCGGCCACCCAATTTCAGAAATGTCAAATAACGACTCATCTGGTTCAGAACCTCAAGAAAATGGCTCAGATTCGAGGGTTCAAGAAGAGGTTGTTGAAAACCGCAAGAAATGGACAGACCCAAAAAATATCTGATTACGAAGACCAAAGATTGAAGAGAATGAAAGAGAACAAGGCGAGAATGGAGGCTATGGGTTTGCAATAAAATGGCAGATTCATTGATGGGTTCTGTTCAGATGAAGAAAACGAAGGAGTCAAAGGGTAAAAAGAAGGTGATTGAGGAAGATGAAGAGTATAAACCTGAAGAAGAGGAAACTATCAGTTCTTCGAGTGAAGGAGATTATGATAATGATTCTGCGAGTGGGAATTTTTCTGGGTCTAGAATAAAGAAGGTATTGAGCTTTATTTTTATATATAAGATATTTAAGTGGTTTCTATATTTATCTGTCATTGCTCATGTCCTTGATGACTTTAGTTAATCAACCGTTTTAATTGAATATTATTAGATTGGGAATTTGGGTGCCTTAATTTTTAAGCTAAGTTCTTTAAAAGCCAATTTCTGTTGTTTGGTTTTCTGGGGATGGAAGGGACAGAGAAGGGTACTAAAATGTAAATCACATGTATTATTTGTATTCTCTCACCCTGTCAAAGGAGAAATAAGCCTCCTTTAGAAGTCACAGGTTTTAATAAATATTAAATTCAGTATGATCAACGGTCAAGTTCAGAGCTTTTTTGAATATTGTGAGATGTAGTACCTGGATTTTCAAATTGGAGTCTTATTTTAGGACATGCCAAAAGGAAAAGTGGGACTCTTTATATGAGATGGGGAAGAGTATTAGGGAAGAAGGGAGATTAAGCCCTTTAGTAATGAACTTTCAGGTGTATGTCACATAAAGAAAAGAACAGATTTATGTTCAATTCAATGACATGCCTAATTTATTTGTGGCAAGGGGTATGCATGTCCTAACTTTCAAATTCCAAAGACAACATGCCTCAGTATTGCTTCTTTTTTTTTTGTTCTTTTTTTTTTTATATATTTTTTTAAAGCAACAGATTATTCACAAGTTGCCAAATGGAGTCACCATCCCTCCGCCCGTGTATTTGGGAGTTTATGTAAAGTAGGCTAATCAAAATAACATAGCCTACAAATCAGAAGGACTGGAGCTGTTGGATGTTGCTCAGTGCTGCTATAACTTAACAAACCAAAAAGCTCTGCGTCAAACTTCAGCCCCTTCGAGTTGGTCACAGGACAACAGCGCCTCTGACGCCCCACACCCTTGCGAAGAGGAAGGGGCTTGCCCATCAGCCTACTTTACCAAGAGGTGATAGGAGCGCAACAACCTAGCCCAACCTACTTAAACAACATAAAGGCTTGGGCTGCTTGGCCTGGTCTGAAAGAAAGAAAGTAGACCTTGTAGAAAAGCGGATAGGAGAGGTAGCCTTTCCAGCCACCGGAGCAAGGATTTATCCAGTTCTTCAATAAGCGGAAGGGGAAAGAGAGATGAAAAGCAGCTTTATAAATTATGATAGCCCAAAAAGTCATTATGGATAAAGCAGGATATGGACTGTGGAAGAGAGCCTTTCAAGCCCTATTCCATTCAAACAAACCCAAAACCTCTGTATATCACATCAAGGGCTCTCCTCACTCAAAAGACATCAAACTGAACTCTCCCAAAAAGACAATAAAAGAAACAACACAACCCAAATAAACACCAGTCTGCGAAAAATACAACAAGCTCAAGAAAAGGAATTTAATATGAGGAGTGACCCTTTTGTTCGTTTGCACGTCCTTGAAGCCTAATCTTAGTTGTGTCGTCATTCTGAATGTTTGGCTGTAATTGCAATTTCTAACTACTTTCTTCTGAGAGCAACCTAAATATGTAATGCAATGTAAATGCCTATGCTTAAATATGCTGAGACTTTTTTTGATTGATTCTTTTATTCCAGTCAAAGAAAAAGAATTCAACACCTAGCAAGAAAGTCCCTGTTTAAAAATGTTTCAAGCAACTCAGACTTTGTTGATGATGGCGCCCTAATGCAGGTTATTAGTTTCTCTACTACTTTATTTCTGGAATTTCATTAAGTGGATAAGCTATCAGTAACCTCTTAACATAACCAGCCATTGTACTATTGGTTTCCATATGATCATATTTATGCAGGCAATTGCTCTTTCGCTACAAGATTCTGCAGGTTTTTTGGATGTAGTGAACCATGGTCCTTCTAAAAGTTCTTGCACACATGTGAAAGATTGTAATGTAGATGAAAGAAAGGAAATTTCACATATTAAGGAAGATACAGGCAAGAGGAAGAGAAAAAAATCGGTTCGTCTTGGCCTGGATTGGTGGCTCTAGGAAAAGAGAATGTTTTTCGTCTCTCATTTTTACTTATTTTCTTTAGTCTTCTCACCCTGTACTTTGTTGGCATCTCAATTTCACTTGTGGTCTGCAGTCCAGTAATCGAGTGCAAATGACTGAGGATGAGTTGATTTTACACTTCTTTCAGTTTTGATGGTAATACCAACTCTTTATTTTTTCCTCTTAATTTTTGTGAGTTACAAATTTTAAGTTTGTTTTTGTGATAGCTGAATGAAGCCCAACCCCATGCTCTGCCAAGATGAAGATTTTGAACCAGATATTACATAATGCCAAAAACATTTCTGTACTTGTTTGCATGTTTTGCTTGTGTTGGTTTCTAATTTTCTGAGTTAGACTGGTTAAACTCTGAGCTACCTGGACATGGTCAAAATCATCACTGTCAATCAGGTTTTGGTTTAAATTATAAAATAAATTTTTTAGTTTTCAGTAATTATTTCTGGCTAGACTGGTAAGGGAGCAATGTTACCAATCGCAGTTCGATGCAGTACGCGGAATGAAATGTTGTAGTTATGGGGACTGAAGAATTGTATTTAATCTTGGTTTGTTAAGGACATTGAATATTGATTTGCCGATGCCAGTGCAATGGCGAGGCTGCCTATTATTTAGCATAGGATTTCATTAGCTTCTTCTTCGAAGCTTCATGATTCATCCGTTCATGCAGCTTTCTGTGAAGTTAAATATTGTTGAAACTACAGATGGTAATAAGAATTAAACTAAAAGCACCTTACTATTAACTTCATAAATTATAAACTTAAGATGTATGATTTTATAATACCTTATTATATCAGAAACTTGTGAATAAATGGAAGCTCTTCACTTGAACTAGGTAAATATAGATGCATCTGCACTTGATAACCTTTTATTTAAAATTGACATTTTTTCCTCGTTAAGAAAAAGAACCAAGTGTTTTTTGTTTTCTTCTCTTTCCCTCTCCCTCCACTTGTAATGTTCATTTTAAATGATTCTACATATTAATGAGATGGACCGATGCTTCACAGAAGTGGGGACAAGGTAGCATAACCCTGAGAGATCTACGGAGGGTAGCAGCTGCCCATGATTTTATGTGGTCAGACCAGGAGATGGCAGATATGGTTCATATCTTTGATGGTGATGGAGATGGGAAGGTCTTTATTTGCTCTTTTTTCCATTTTTACCAAGTAGTAATGCTTATTAAATGCATTAAAGTATTACTTGCACTTACTCTGTCTATTACATTCTCTTAGCATCAACTGTTGTCTAATACTCTAGAGTCTAGAGTTGAGTGTAAATTGCATAGTAAGGACATATGATGATGAATGACATAGTTGAGGTGCAAATGAGGACTTCGTTTATTGAACATGTCATGTTATTAAGCTATATCCCCACCAAACCCTTCGCTATGAGGTATCAAGACACTGTTTGGTTAAATTTTGACATCCAAAAGAAAGGAGTGTAGAATCATTTTTGTCAGTATCATGAGGTCTATAAACTTGTAGAAAAATTTAGCACAATTCTCATGGCGGATATTGGAAAGAGAATTCATGCTATTTATCAGTTTCTTCTTTACTCTTTTGTTCCTTGCTATCTGCATAGTTATATACTAATTGCAGTTTCTGGGATAACCTTCCCTGAGAAACTCTGGTTGACCCATTATTCTTAAAAGTCTATTTAGATTTTTATGCAAAGAGGAATTTTTTTTATCGGATGGGTTTTGAGCACTCAAAACACAACCAAGATGCATCTACAAGTAGTTTGGTTTAAAATCAATATGTGATCAATGCACGCTTCATGCCTTTCAATTCCATTGACTTGATTTCACTGCTGTTAAATGAATAATTTTAACTATGGATTTTGGAACCTGATCATTTTTTGGCTGTGCGCCCCGGGGACCCCATTTGCCAATATGTTACATGGCCCGGCTCAAAGTAAGATTTGCAGAGAGCCAAAGGGACAAAAACTTGAGGTCTGTGATGGTACCGAGGGCTAGGTACCTGGGTGGGGGTGTTATCCTCATGGTATGGACCTATCCCAGTTTAGATCATTTGGACTTTCCTTTTATATAGCCCACTCATGTATATATATTGATGGTTTTACTGTAGATCGAGTGTAAGTTCCAAAAAAAGAGAGATAAGGGTGTATGTAATTTGGCACCTAGGGTTTGATAGTGTTCTTCACATCTTTTGTAATTTTAGTATAAAAGATTCTCTTGTTATCTGCCCATGGATGTTGGCCAAAAGCCAAATCATGTATATCTTGTGTTCTCTTTTTCATTTTCTACTTTGGTTGTTGGTTATCAGAGTAGTTATCATAATTCTTGCAAGTGTTTATATTTTCTCAAATTGTTATTTCTCAATTAGATGTTTCTCTTTTCTAATTTTAGTGGTTCAAATTTGAAATTTTTGTCTATCCGGTTGTTTGCAGCTAAGCCTTGAAGATTTAAGGGGGATTGTTGGTCGATGCAACATGATACAGCCTAATGGGTCAAGAGTTTGATTAGCCACTCAGGTAACATTTGTCCTTTAAATTGACTCTTCTCTGGCAGTTCTTAATGCAAACTCTTGTCAATCCCGACTGCTGAGTTCAGTTTTTTTTTTTTTAAATGATTTTTTTTTTGGGGATTCAGAAATCATGATCTGTACTTAAATTCTTGTTTACAGTTAACTATTAAAGATAAGATCTTGAAACTATTTAGCTATCATCTGCCACTTAATTGATTTATTTGGCTGCCTAATTAATCGAATTGAATTACGAAGTTGCTTAATTTGGAGCCTTGATGGATTCTATATGTAGAGCAATATACCTCATTATGAAGTTTATCGTTTAACTGTCCTCTACATACTAGTACAATCATTATTTTTCATCTTGTTGCAAAGAGAAACCATCATTTTTTTTAATATATAGAAAAAATATTTTATATAATAAAGGTAGAGTAAAATAGATCAAACAACTTAAATGTGCTACTGCCCTACCTTTGACGAGGATGACATAATTTATTCGCACCTCTATATCGACTGAATCAGTCTTTAAGGTAAATTATGAAATAGTTAAGGCAAAACAACAGAACTAGGAGTTTGAGACGGTTCCTACCAAGTTAACTTACCCCATTTTATCCCCCCCCCCCCCCCCCCCCTCCTCTTTTACTTTTAACTACTAATAATGTATTTATTTTGAATATTCTCAGGGTGAAGAAAATGGTCAAAGATGACTTGAAAGTCATCAATGTCCCAACCTACCAGCTGCTATGCTGCCAGCTTTCAATTCATTTGTCTTAATTGAGAAGAGAAGGGCCAGTAAATCTGATTACATGCAGCACTGGATATCCATCAAATTTGTATTTCATTTTTTTAAAAATTTTATTTTTGGATCCTTGTCAAATTTATGTATTCTCTAGGGCTTTTGATTTAAGAACTCTTATATGTCATGTTCAGGAGTCTTCAATTTGGAGTACCTATTTTTTTTATTTTTTTTTAAATTTCCTTTTCTTTTTCCAGAGTACCACAAACAGGGTGTTTGTCGAGTTTTGAAGAGGACAGAAAAAGAAAAGGAAATATTAATTTTCTGGATATTACATTCATTTGTGAATTAGAACGATGACCTTTTTCTTTTTTTTCTTTTTTTTTTTCTCCTTCACAGGAATGACTTCAGGACCTTTGATATCTTGCCCCCCTTTTTTGGGTCCAATATTCTCTTATTTACCAAATTGTCAAATATAAAGAATTTCAAATTGAGGAGTCCTAAACAGAACTAAAACACAAAACAATGAAAAGTAATCCAACAGAACAGGAAAAAAAAAAGGTGAGTAGGAAACAGTTGCTTTTTTTGCTGGTAGGTAGCCAAAATAACAGTAGAGAACCTTCTTAATTTACCAGAACAGCATGTTAAATCAGTTAGTCACACAACGAACACTTTTAAGAGCCACAGCCAGGCAAAATTACAAAACCAATCAATCGCATCTAAGCATGTTTTCTAAGTCAATACAGACAGCTAATACAATACAAATGCTTTCCCCAAACAGTCACAAGTCTGTTTTCGACTTTCTAATTTTTCCATATAGCTGGAGGACCTGAGATGATGAAAAATACATGGGAAACTCCATTAGTCATGTCCTCTTCATAAGATACCCCAAAAGTATGCCAAGCAACCCAACAAGGACAACATATATGAATGGGATACCGCCGCGGCTTTTGTTGCCTTCACGCCTTAAGAGTTCCTAAAAAATAAAAGACCATAGAATGAAACTGAGTTACTAACAAGATATACAAATACAATGAATCAGAAAAAATAAAAATAAAAAAATCACCATAACCATTTTCAGCTAGTTAATTCTATATCCCCTGGGCATCATAACACTGCCATCATATACAATATTAACCATTCCCAAAACACAGTATACACACAGTAAAATGTATTACAAAACATAAAAGAAAAGTCGCTGCAAAGTTTGCAAGTTCTCTCATTATTCTCTGCACTAGCCATGACAGAGAAATAGGTTTTAACCGGTCAGAATCATGTTTGTGAGAATTTCACATGTTGACGTCTCCAAACTCTCTTCCGCCATTTCAAAAAACTTGACCACTCCCAAGTTCCAAAATCAATCATTAACTTGATACCTCAGTGATATTGTATCTATAGGTGATGCTTGTAATAAAAATGTATTCATAGGTGACAACAATTTTACTCCTAATATACATAAAAGCTGACCACTGCACCAGAGATACAAGACTAAGATACCATGATATACAAAAGAATCTAGTCCTGGGCGGTCCTATGTGTTTAGAAAGGAACCATACGAGCATGAGCATGTTCATGTTCATATTCATGATATTGATTGAGGAAAAAAAAATGCCAATAAGTTCACAGATAACTCCTTACCAATTCTTGGTGAAGCTTGTTATTTTGTTGAATGGCAGAATTTTTCTCCTCAGATAGCTTAGACATAAGCGCCCTTACCTGAAATTCAAAAGGGAATACTCAAACTACAACCCAACAATATTAGGAGCATCTAAAGATTAATCATCAAGCTCTTGACCAGGTAGAAGCCAGTATATTATATGACATTAAGTATGCAGTATAGTGTTTGATGACATTGGCTATTATCCACACCTTAGTTTCTTACTTTTTACAGAATGGAAACATGTTTGATTCAATGGCATCTAATTTATCTGTCTTAAACCAAAGCTGCTAAAAAATACTACATATCCAAAAATTCCTACAATTGCTTACCCCCAAAAATTCAATACTTTGTTGTCTACATGGGTAGTCACAAGGCCATTGATACTTACTCGCTTAGAAGGCATTTTCTCCATGCCTATGTAAAACAATGAGCATTCTTTCGTAGTAAATCATTTTCAAAGTATGCAAATTAGGCAAAAATAATAATGTAAAACACCGGCAAATAATAGACCAAAATTAAACTCTAATATCACTAAACTAACTTATAGGTTGTTCATTAAAAAGATTCAGATTTCAGACAGACTATATAGACTTTCCAACGATGCTAATGAATGTAGAAAAATAGAAGAAATGCAGAAAATAACCTCTGAGGAGTTCTCATGAGGCTCAACATAGGCTCTTGATGATACCTGCAAGCATAATCAAATCACAGTTAACTTTAAACAGTAAGATAATTTTCAGGTTTAAAGAAGAAATTTTTTAAACAGCTCACATTAGCTCAAATACTCACAGCATGAGAGTCTGATGTATTAGTGGTCCCATTCTCTGATACTGAAGCCCTCGGAGAGGTACCTTCCTCAGATCCTTCTTGCACTGGTGATGGTGGTTGTGGGGGTGGAACATAACTGACTCTCAATTTGCACTCCTCGACATGATTCCCCGACTCCTTGTTAAACTGTGAGCAAGAAAAGCAAAAGATTTATGAACTACAGTTAGTTCAATTTATGCCTAAATAGTCACATACAAGGGATTAACAACTCATCACTGTGTAATTACCATCTCTGGAGTGATATCCTTTGCAGTAGCTCCTATATTCTCTCCAGATATAACTGCACTTTGGAGTAGGAACTTGTCCTTGCACTGCATGTCAGGAGGAGCCTCCTTTTGTGCTTGCATTGTAACTAAACCATAAATAATTTCAGCTTTAATTACCAAATCAAGAAAGAGAGCCAGATTATAGTTCATTTAATTTAATCAGAAATTGATAGTTTGAACAAACTTAATAAAGAGATGGTCATTCAAAATAAATACGATAAGAGACAAGTGACAACCGAGCTTAATGACAATACTAGTGACTAAATAGGCCTGTAAATATTAAATAAGCCAGTACAATTTGAAAGTCAGACTCAAGCTTAGCTTGTTAAGGGCTTGAATTCAACTCGACTCGTGATTTTAAACCTGCTTATTAAACTAGCTGAGTTTGAACATGACTCCCTTAGTAAACAAGACGAAGTCCACTTAACTTGTCTGAGCTCAATTCAGCATAAATATGGTCCGAGATGGTATAACTATAAATATTATTTATATTAATTAGATGTGTCATTGTATGTATTATCACTATTACGTAACCAATAAAAACTCAAATTTGGTTCACGACTTAATGCACAAGCAAATTGAGCTGAGTTGGAACTTGGAACACCCACTCGAATGAAATTGATTGAAACTCAGTAGGCTTTTTAACCAGTTGCTTCAGAAATCTGCTAGATTGAATTACAGCCCTAAATAGGAAGAAACAAAGAAACCACACACAACACAAGAGACGGAATATAATTCAGTGAAAATTATGAGAAACTTATAATTAACAAACAAATTGAACTATTAAAAAGATATATTCGAGAACTAAATTGATTAAAAAAAAAAGTGAACTTGAACACAAACCTACTAACGGCTAGAAAGAGAATATAATTTAACACACACAACAGGAGAGAGAGAGAGAAACCTATAACATCACAAGTAGAGTGAGGTAAAACAATTCCAGTGTTTGGCCGGACACAATACTTCTTCGGATTTGTAGTTTTCACCTGAAAATCACCATTACATTAATTGAATCATTTCTAATTAGAAAGAGCTCAATTAATCCAAAACATAATTTTTTCTATAATTTTTTTTACGAATTATCAAAATTAATACCTTAAATGCCACATAATTACTGGTCTTATTGGCTAATTGCATAGAACACGAGATCTGCTTCTTCAATTCAACTTTCAAAAGAAGAAAAAAAAGCACATAAGTAACCAAACAGATCTGAAATGTAAACGAATCACTAATCTAAAAGTGTGAACCTGTAGAAAAAAATAAGAGATTTTACATGGGAATTGAAGCTCTTGAGGTTCGACGCTGAGAAGCTCTCCGTTACTCATTTTTAACGCGATCGCTCCGAGAAACCGCCGAGTAGTGAAGCTGAGTTGGTTTTCCGGCGGAAGCGGCGGTTTTCAGGGATTCGGAAACGGTTTAACGGCGGGAGGTAACGGAATTTGAAGAGAGAGATTTGGCAATTGGGATGGTGATTCTGGTTTTGGAATTTGGAAATGTTTTTGCGAGAGAAATAGAAAGGGAGTGTGAAAAAGCAGCAACGTGGGACAGAGGTGTTTGTCGCTTTTTCTTTGTGCTCTGGTGGCTGCAGTTATCTGCGGTGCGGGTTCTTACAGTTAGTTCGGTTCATACCATGGGTATTTTTGTCACTTCACTTTGTTCTCTTTTGACCTTTTTCTTTTTCTTTAAATGGAGTGGAGTATTTATTTTCATGAAACTAGAAAATATCTTCATTTTTTTTCTTCTAAACTTAGGATTCCATTATTTGTCTAAATTTGTGTTCTTAGGTCATGCTATTCAGAAGGATAACACTTGAAATTATTATTAATTTTAAATTTTTTGTTTGTTTTAAAAAATTAGACTTGAAACTATTTGTTGGATAATAAAATAACTTAAAATTGGTGACTATTTAATACCATATCCAATCAGCTATTATAATCTCTACCATTTGGGATTAAAAAATTATGAACAAAATTAAGCTTAACATTTTTAAAAAAAAAATAATAATTAGTGTATCATATTCTATCCATCTATACTCACACTCTTTAGAATTTGACCTCTTTGTTATTATTGGTAAGGATATAATAGATTGAAATTTCTTAACATGTGCCCTTAGGACACATGCTAAACACACAGTTCAAGAGTATATTTTCTTGAACTGTGTGCATATTTCCTTGATTTCTGCATTTGTACCAAGTTCAAAAGAATATGCACACAGTTCAAGAGAATATACTCTTAAATTGTGTGTTTAACATGTGCCCTTAAGACACATATTAAGAGGACCTACGAATAATCTTGTTCTAAACAAGTATAGGTCTTATAATTATAACCAATATCAAATGAGTGCCATTCCCATCAAATGAGTACCAAAATTAATCCAGTCAAATTAAACATATGTCGGTGAATTGGTGAGTGGTTGATGGTAGAAATGAACGACTTCATGATTTCAATGACAAAACCAAAAAAAAAAAAGAAAAAAAAAAGAAGAAGTTAAATTGACCACCTTTTCACCCCCAAGAACAAAAAACACATCAAAGAAAAAAAAGAAGAAGAAAGAAGGTACTTTTGAAAAGAGCATGAATGCACCACCAAATTATAAAAGATTGGACAATACAAAGGCAATTTAAATGGCCATAATAATTACAAAATGATATTGTTAGTGCCATATACTTTTACCATATAATAGTTATAAGTATATGAAGAGAGCAAAATACTTCACAATTAAGTTGTCACTTTTATGCTAGTCTTGTTCTTTCCAGCAAATAGCATGTTAAAAAGATAAACTCCATTTGCAAAGAACCTGCATATATGCTTTTGACTTTCAACAAAAGTTTTTTTTTTATTATTATTATTTAATGGAGTCTGCAGATGCTGTTAAACCTTGTAATAAGAGATCTAATTCTCAGGCTAGTGTTTGGGTTTGTATAAGATATATGTTACTATAAATTTGTAACTATTTGTAGTTAATTATTATCGTTTCGAACTATTTTATTCTATGATTAATTTGATATTTAATTGCATAGATTATATTTTGACATCTCTAAGGCCATTTGATGATTGATTATTATCCTAAGTGGATAGAGATGGTATTATATAATCTTCTTTTGAGGTATCAAATGACTTTAAAAATGATTACAAGCAGTTCATAGATTAAATAACGGACTCCTTGATGCGATACGGAAGAAGAAATTCAAGAAGTTTAGTATCAATTTTATATTGTTATTTAGAGATAAATGTTGAATTATTAATGTAAATATTTAGTAAGATATTCTAGAAATTTTAATTATAGTAGTAGCTTTTAATTAAGAGGGTTTTAATTGTAGTAGTAGATTTCAATTAACAGAACTTTATTATAGTAGTAGATTTTAGTTAGAAGATTGTTTCCTTTTTGAATTAAGATTTTTACTTAGTCCCCGAGTATTGGGGTTTCTATTTAAACATTGTAATTGAATTGAGATTAAAGCTATGTATTTTTGTTTGTGTTTCTCTACTGATTCTCCGTGGGGATACGTACACTTATTCCTTCTTTTCACCTTGTCCTACATCACTTCTTTAATAAAATAATCTATACTAATAATAAATTATTATCCAGTCATATCTCACTCATTATTTTTGCAAATAAATGTAGCCGATAATAAATTACAACATTCTTTGCGGGAAAAAAGCAGTACCTAATAGACTAGTTATTGTTACTCACAAAATGTATCATTTTCTGACCATGTTCTTTGTATCCCATCACTATAATTAAGTTATGGGGAAAACTACGCAAACACACATTGTCTAGCATTTACAAACCTTACAAACTATACAGAGGCTCTCTTTAGAAACACACAAAAAAGAAGAAAAGAAACAGAACTGCTGCTAATTTTAAAAATACGCAGCATCATAATGTCCCAGTGAAATAAACCACCGAAAGGAAAGACCAATTCAAATAAACCTAATCAAATTTCGTATGTGAAATGCCTACCGAAAAACATAGCATTGAAGAGCGTTATTAACAAGCAATAACTGCAATGAGGTTTTTCTTATTGTATTAAACAGATCACTTTTTTACAATAGCATACATGTTTCTGCATCTTCTTGCATACACGGCGCACATACTTGGTTCGAATTCGACTATATATGAACCTTCTGAGTATTATTGCAGTAAGTCATTAATTAAGAACTTTAATTGCCAGCAAAAGTAGAGGTCTGTTCTTGACGAGCATGAGCTGTGAAACCCGAATACCATGCAACCCTCATAAGCTGCATTCCAAGGACCACCACCCACCAACACACAAGCCCTCTAATGCTGTGCACCATCCATGCTGGTGCACTAAGCTCAGCACCAAGCTTCAACCCTCTCATCAGCTGCAGTACACGATAAGCTTCATACACAACTGGGGTAACTAGCCAAACTGGCGACTGCCAATGCCATGTAAGCATCTCCGTGAGTATTTGTACTGACAAAAGCAGAAAATATGGACCCAACAGAACTGCAAAAGAGATGAAAGGAAGCTGAGGCTGGAGGAATCCCTTTTGAGAACCGAGCAGCAAAGCCAATGGAATGAGAAAGCCTGTAGTGTTAGCAACCATGTTCCAGAACCGGTAACTCAATGGGGCCTGACTGATGCAACCCCGAGTTGGGGTTTCTGGACGGGCACAAGAATCTGCCATGAGGAGAAACAAGGATGCACCGAGATTAAATATGCAGTCAAGCCCTGTCAAGGAAAGGAGGCTGGCTATGTTGGGGCCAAGGAAAATTGAAGATATTGGTAGCCACAAGGTGGGTACTATTCCCGTTGCAAGAAGAAGTAGAGGGCCCAAAAGCCACAAAGGCCATCTTAGGTACTGAAGCTGCGAGGTTGTCTGTTTGCTTGTACCTGTAAGCTCCTCAGTATTGATTAATGGAGCTTCATCTGTTTTGTCAGAATTCAGAGTTTCAAATATGTTGGTAGTTCCCTTTAGAAAGTCACCGGCAGTGCCATCAGTAAGAGCATACGTGACTGGTGAAGGTTCCCATGGAGACGAATTCGTGCAGCAAATAGTTTTTGGGAGTTTATTGTTTGTATGGGGGAAGGTGTATCTATGGTCTAAGGTTTTCCATAATTTCGGTTGCCTACAATGGACTTGTGGAAGAGTAATCACACATATAATTGATGGATTCCGAGCTAGAAATGCCATTCTTTGTTGCAGAATCTTAGACATCGACAGCTGTATTAAAGCTCTTTAATTATCTGAATCAAGATCAAAAGTAAGTTAAAGTAACAAACTTCAGAAAACAGCAATATGGAGGTACTATTGATCTCTTTGTACGAAACCATAAAAATTTGAGCTCTTCTATGTGGACATGAGCTCTTTACAATTTCACCTATTTGTATTTTGACCCCCCATTTCGCATAGAGTTTTTGTAAAAATTTTCTGTGTGCAATCAATAATGATTTGAATTTAAAAAATTCCCTTGGAAATCATAGTAGAAGTTCAAGTTTTCAATAAGCTAATGATTCAGATATTTTTACCATTGCAGAAATTCATACTTTCTCAAGAGCAAGATCACAACAAACATTATAAGATATAATATATAGCAGTTGAAGGTGGTCAAATGTCTATAACATCCACAAAAATGAACCCAATGAGCTCGAAGCTGTCAAGAGCAAGGGGAATAGAAAATAAAGAGAGAATCAAACAAACAGCTTCTAATTAAATTTTCATTTTAATTTCGTTTATCGCCTCTCCTTTTTTTTGTACTTTTAGTTCAAATGCACACCAAACCTCAACCACCCATCACTGGATCCAAATGGCCGACAGAAACTGACATTAGATTGAGCTAATTCTGGAAAGTTTAATAGATAAACCATGAAGTCGGGGTCTAACAATTATCAATTCCTTCTTTCATATAAGTCAATTTCAGACACTCAACTACCAGTTCTGAAGTCCAACAAACAGAGTAATAAACGCACACTCTCAGCTGATTGAGACCAAGTTGATGCATACATTTCAGTGTATTACATAGAGGTAGCTTTGCCCATCTACTAGTCTTAAGAAAGTTAATGCTTTCTCAAACACCTACCTACTTAATGTATTACTAGCAAATATAAGCTCAAAAAGTTCAACATTTCGAGACACAAATAAACACACTCATCAGTATAGTCATGACTCATGCACAAACACATTAGTAGCATCCTCAACAGAGAACTACTGGTAATCGCGACCTTACATTTGGTAGAGGTCATATACATAAAACATCAAAAACAAAGTACTCACTACACTCTCTCTCTTAAACATCTTAACAGCAAGACTCATTCCACTAACAATTACTAGCCAAGAATTAAACATATCGTCACATAATTTCTATAAAGATCTCATCTTGCACGTATAAACATATACATATTCAATTTGTTAATATTATGAAATACAGTAATAAAAATACTAATAATCCCTAAACGTAAATTAAGTTAATTAGGAAATTGCCAAAAAGAGTGTCCACTTACGAAATTAGAGTACCAAATTGGCCTGAGATCTTGGCTATTGATCATGTTCGTCTGTTCAGTGATTGCTTACTATGTATATATATCCATATAATATGAATAAACAACTCCAATTAACAGCTGAATTCAAAAATTCGCAACGAAAACATGAAGTTTAATAGCTCTGAAATACTTATAACTAAACCAAATGATAAAAACCTAGAAAACAAAAATGAGGGAGTAATAATTTCTCATCTTTAACTTGGATTCTTAAACACGTCGGGAACAAAAATTAGGGTTTGAAAAGACAAATTTACCTCATCAGGAAAAATGTTGCGATGAGTATCTTGAGATCCAAAATGATTTGCATAATCAACGAAGAGTTAGGATATTTTATCCTATGAAAGGGAAAAGAAAGGAAATTGACAACATTTTTTCCCGTTTATTGGATTCTTCACTTCTTTTCCTGTTTGATTTTTTGCTGTTTGATTTTTTTTTGCCGTTTGATTTTTTTTCAACTGTTGGATTTGAGTATTCGGCCTAATCTTTCTCTTTCTATTGGTTGGAGCAATTAAGGCCTTAAAATGAAATAAATAGTGCTGGCTCGATATAATAAATTATTTGAATTTTTTAAATTATAATTTTCTATTGATACGCAGATCATATTCGCTTGAAAAGTTCAAACTGCTCGGACTCGATTCAAGATCGTGCTCGACTCAATAGCTAAACAAGCATCAATTAAATCTTATTTCATACTCAATAAATTTTGTGAACTAAATCTGAATAACTCAATACTCAGCTTGACTCGGTTCATTTACATCCCTAAGAGTAGTGTCCGTTGTCAAAAGGATAAGCTTAGCAAAGTATAAATTTTACGCATATTAAAAAATAAAAATAAAAGAAAGAGAGTAAATAAAATTTTAAAATTTTCCTTAGACCCCTGTAGACACCCAAATTTTGCACTTCGTATACTAACCGTGACAGGAGGGCAAATTCGTTCATGGAGCCGGCCTACGAGAGCGAAGGATGGGTGTAAGTACAAACACTCGACGCCACCGCGACGATTTACAACCGAAACCGACGTGACAACAAGGCTGTCCGAAATGAGCATTCCCGAAGGATGTGACACGTCTCCCAGTAATTCCCGGACTGCAAAGTACGAGCCTGTCGGCGAGAACCGACGTCACGACACGAGAATCGAGGCGTAGCACGAAAATCGAGAAAGTCAAGTCAGCCAGCCGCGGATTGATCTACGGCCAATGAGTGCGCCTTTTGAAAACACGGAACTCGAAACACGTAAACCGAAAATCAGCTGAGTGGAGGGGTGGCGGCCAGCCAGCCGCAGATCAATCTGCGGCCAGCCGCAGATCCATCTGCGGCTGGCCCTGGCTAGCCTATTTCAGCTCATTCCTTCATTCAGCATCCAGGAGGTTAGCAGGCGGAGAGAGGAAGAAAGAAAACCAGCAACAGCTCGGAAAAGAGGGAGAAAACAACAGAAATTTGCAAGGAAATAGAGAGAAAAGAGAGAAAAAAAGTGAGGAATTATATCTTTTGTGTAAGATTATATCATATATTTTCTACTCTACTCAATATACAAGTTCATACAAATTGTGAAGATTATTTGCAAGGTGAAAAGACCATTTCTATAGCAATTTTGATATATCATTTTGTTAATCTTTTTGTCAATTGGGTTATGTGAAATTGTAATTTTTCTTGTATATTGTTGTGGATACATGGATTAGGGACCGTTAGTGAAGGTTCCAACGGAACGAAATGCTTCCTAATGACTCGAGGATGTGTAACGATCGCGGATCGCGGGTATCTTTGTAACGCGAGGCTACGAATTTTATTGAATAAATTAAACTTTTATTTATATTATTCCGTGTTATGTGTGTGAATATTTTATTACTACATATAATGTGTATGTGATAATTTTTGATTGAATATTTATTAGAAGCCCAATTGGTATTAAATTAGAAGCCCAATAGATTATTATTTGAAGCCCAAAACCCATGGACTTAATCCATGAACCAAACCCACCATCCATGACCCAAACCCATAACCCATGGAGGGAAATGGGTAATAAGTTTGTAGCTGATCATTTGAAGGAGAAGAGTACGGGAGAAGAGTGAAGAAGAGAGGAGAAGAGGAGGAAGAACGTGGTGCTTTTGGGGAGGAGGAAAATCTGCATTTGGTGAAGCAAGGAGGGAATAAAGCAACTTGGGAGAAGAGGGGGGAGTACCCGAGCCATGGGGAGAGCCAAAGGCTCAGTCTCCCATACATGGGGAGCTGTCATGCCCGAGCATGCTCAGCTCCTCCACCTCCAAGGAACTCAGATTCTTCCTCTATAAATACTTCCCCATTTCATAGCTTCCATTCCTTTGATTTTTGCTAAGTTAGAAACTGAAACTTGAGAGAAAATAGTGAAGAGAGTGTTCACGGGTGATTTGAGGAAGAAGAAGGAGTATAGTAGCAGCTGGCTTTAACTCGTTAGCAACCTTAGAACAAGCTCCAAGAGGTAAGCAATATAGAGCTTAGCTCATTTACACAATATTTCTAAGTTCTCAGTTTTGTGTTGGTTGCTTTGTTGAAGCTATGTGACTGATTTTGCTAGTTAGTGCATGAACATGTATGGTTGTTAATTAGCTCTACTAAAACCTTGTTAATGGTATGTGAAAGTGGTACCATGAATGAGAATCAAACCTATGCATAAGGAATCAAGAAATGGACATTAGTGGACTGTTATTCATATTTTGTTAATAATGAAGTTGTAATCATCTTGGTTTGGTTATGTGCATTGGTTGTGTACTGTTTGTATATGTCCAGAAGCTATGGGAATTGATTTCATATGTGAAGTCAATGGTAACCATGTAATGATAGGCTATGAGTTATGAACTCTAAAGCCATGCCCACCAACTATTTGGGTTAATGTCCAAGAGAATGATTTTTCTAAGGAACATGAGAATTAGAGATGATTAATTGATTAAATGATGTTATGATGCATAGCTCAGTTGTAAAAGCATGTTTTAAGTCATATAGACATGTTGTATAATGGCTAAGAAGCAAGGGGAACGAAATCAAGAGTTTGGATTTTTGGGTTCTGCAGTAGCAGAACTTGGAAGTCCCTGGATGCAGAGTGGCGCAGCTGCGCCACTCCCAAGCATAGCACCTGCGCAGCTGCACTGGGTTGCAGAGCTGAAAGTCCTGAATGCCGAGTGGCGCAGCTGCGCCACTCCCAAGTACAAGACCTGCGCAGCTGCGCCGGTCTGCAGAACTGAAATGCAAGGTTGTTTCGTGTTGTTGATTTGATGCATGTTTACATAGGTCTAACATGTTATAAATACCCCAAAGCATATGTATGATATGTTAGTGTAATAGTTGAATGACCCCAAGCATGAAATGACTAAGTCACGTGAGATTTGCTTAAATGAAATGAATAGCATAGTTACAATTTTCGTTTGGCTTTCAGGGGGCGCTGCCCCCTACTCCCCCGCTTGGGTAGTCGTAGTGGCAATCAATGTTCGTAATGATTATAATGTGTTGATTAATGTAAGCCAATGTTTGGTGTTTATTGTGAGACTAATTGGTATGTGAATATGTGTCTAAATGCGTAGGACATATTTGAAGGACGATTAACGTCAAGTAGTAGCAAGCGCTTAAGGCAAGTTTCCTAAACCCTTATCTAACCTTTGTGTTGGGCAAGTTCTCTAGCTTCATTCATTTTCAGTATTGAATGCAAGTTTCGTATCTTATACAAGAGACGTATATTGTGCAAGTTTATTTGATTCATTTGATTATATTCTCTTGACTCTCATACGATGTTTGAAGTTCCGATTTACGCAATACATATATGGTTGTGTGAATTTCTTACTTATGTAAATTTTTCAGTATTTGCACAAGTATTCGAGCTATGTTATGACATAAATTGTTGAAGCTTTCAAGTTCACATATATATGAACTGTTATAGAGAACGTCGATGCCATTTGTTTCGGCTAGACAGATATTGAAATATTTTATTGATTTGATAATAAATCCTTGAAATGTTATTGATGATTAAGTAGAGCTATCCAACCGAGTTGTTTTGGTTAGGATTCCGAGACATGAATGAGATGAACAACCCTAATATTAGGGGCAGTTTTTAGTCAGTTATTCTGACAAGGCATCGAGCGCCTAAACAAACGCATATAGTCGTTTCCAGCTAGAGTGTTGATCAACATAGAGTACAATAGGCTGATCACCTAGAAGTGCTCGTAAGTCAGACGGTTTGCAGTTATAATGCTGTGTACCTTTTCAAGAAAGCAAAAGAAAGTTCAAGGTCTTATGACCACTCAATGTCGTTTCAAAAATATATTTTTAAAATGAAAGCGAAGTATTATTCTTGTTTATTCAGAATATTTCACAACTATTGTTCAGTTGTCGAAGAGAAGTGATATGATTGATGATATTGTTGTTATTCAACTGTTATACTTGCTGGGCAATTGAATGCTCATTCTTGCTTTATATTAAACATTGCAGCTAAGTCCGAGCGGGCCGAAGGTTCTGGTAAGGACAAGGGAAAGGGCAAGATGAACGTCTAAATGGCGTCATAGTTTATTTATCTTAGTAATGTTGTAATATTAAGACTTATTATGTATTTGGAATGATGTTATGGTAATAGAACCTGTGATTGAGAGTAAGACGTGTTGTAATAATATAGTAATTACATTCATGTCTATTATGATGTATGGAATGGGATGTACCGTGTAGCACCGGATTCGGGTTTGAGGTACCCGGATTTGGGGGCGCCACAGGATGTCCATTTAGTGAATTAATTTAGCTTGTTATGATGATTTATTGGGCCTAGTTTTGTTGAGATTACCATTTTAGGATATTGTGTTTGTTTGGCTATTTTGGATGTGAGCCTAGGAATGCGACCCCGTGGTCCGAATCCGATGATGGACAATTTTGGTGTATGTAATAGGATCGATTATCCTTTATTGTAAGATGTAATTATCGGGCCTTAAAACGACGCCAAGGCGAGAATCGGGTTTACGGCCCCGCGATAGTGAATTATGTGATTGTGGGCGTTGGGGTTATTTTAATGGCTCACATGCCCATGGATAGCCCCAATGCATTTTCATGCTTGATTTGATTTGCGACACAAAGATTGATTTCAAAGCTAAATGATGAAGAGATTTTCATAAAATCAATCAAATTAGGTTATTAGCATCACGAGGATAAAAATTTGAAAGTGCTAATAAATGTCGATTTCTATTTAACGAGAAGGCAAAAGAAAAAATCGTTTTCAAACATCACCCAAAATGATTTTATAAAATAAATAACGATTTATTAAATCTTTGTGCATAGGGTTAAAGAGATTCTAGAAGTTGCCCATCATTTGAGTCACGAAAGCAACGTATAGATCTCGATTCCTATTTTGACGAAGGTTTAGAAAACTCTTGTTTTTGCCAAAACAACACCTAATGGAAATCTCATAGTTTTTGACAATTAAAATCAAAACCTTTCTAATAAAGAATAAAGCTTTCTCGTATAAATTGAAGGACATTCTAAAGTATTCTCAAAGCACGACTTTCTATAAAAAAACCCCAAATGATTCTTCCATACAAACTCACCACAATATTCACATAGGCACACACACACACACGCACACATACACATTTCATGAATTAAAGGATAGGAAAGTATCAAGATTGCGGTAACCGTGTTTCACGGAAGTCGGGGGGTGCCTAACACCTTCCCTTCGCTTAAGCAAGCCCCCGAACTCTATGAATCTCGGTTTGCAGACCAATTAATTCGGAGTCACATATGAGCCAGCGATTTATAAAAACGAAAACTCGGATGAGTTGGTACATCCATTTCAAATATACCAACTGGCGACTCTGGTTAATTGGTTCATCATAAAAAACGATCTTTCAAAACCCCGTCGACATTAATGCCGACCTTTTCCAAAGAATCATCTAATTGAAAAGGCTAAAATTGGAAAGGACAAAATATCGCCAAAGAGGCGATCCCTCCCGGCGTCGACAGTTGGCGACTCTGCTGGGGACATTAGAGGGCTTAAGTCGCGTTCAAATCTTGATACTGTCCTATCCTTTAAAATTTATGAATGTGTGTGTGTGTGTGCGATATTTTTGACATGTTTTACTTGTTGTTGTTGTGTGAATGTGTGTTTTTGTCCAATGAATGAATGATTGAATTGCTTTACTTTAAAGTATTCATTTGCATACGGTGAGGACGATGAATGTGAATGTATGTTGAGAGTGTACCTCCTCTTGAGGCGAACCTGTCGGTTGCTTATTACTGGACTCGAAGGGGCTGCTCCCCGGAGATGGCTCAGGAAACGCACCACCCAAATCCGCTCCAATCGAAAGGACTCAGACGAGTAGATTGCGAAGATTTGGGGACCTTCATGCCAAAAAGCCCGCGAGAGTAACCTTAGGATAGATCAGCCTCAGATTAACCCAACGCAAGGAAAGTCTCTTCATGCTTTTTTACGTTCATGCGTATAAGTGTCATAGTCCCATTTCATATCTTTATACCTCCCGTTTGTGTCAAAAGAAAGTACTGACCTCTATGTTTTGCAGGGAATAGCTGGGAAAGCATAAAAATTCATGTCTATCAGTTGTTATGGCAATAAGGGACTACTAACATCTGTTTTACAGTAAAAGATTAAAAAACCCAAAAACACAAAAATTACAGCTTTAACATGTATCCACATCTTTCCTTTCCCAAGACTAAACTTCAAACCGTTTTCCCTTGTAGGATTGCTCCTCAAACGCGTTCGCAATCTAGGAGAGCCCAGGACTCTACATCTGAGATGGCTGATCTTCCACCTACTAATCCTGGTTCCATATCTCGTGAGGAATTTGATGATTTTAAGAAACAGATGTTGAAAATGGCCATGATGCTAAAGGAACAATTGCTACCTAGACAGGATCCACCTAAAGAGGATCCACCCCAACCTAAAGGCGAGCCAGTCGTCCCAAAGGCCATTCCTATACCTAACAGGACAGTAGTCACGATTCCAGAGGAGGGAGATACTGATGACCTTCGAAGGAAAATGAAGCAGATGGAAGAGACCATCCAATCTCTAAAAGGCATAGGTTCCCTAGGCAGGGTTAATTATTCAGATCTATGTGTCTTCCCCAGAACCAGATATCCGGAGAAGTTTAAAATCCCCGAATTTGAGAAATACAATGGGAAGGGGGATCCTTATACACATCTGAAAATATACATTGGGGAGCTTGGATCTTATGTAGAAGACGAGGGTCTAAGGATGCAACTGTTCCAAAAGAGCCTGACGGGGGAAGCGAGAATCTGGTATGGCCGTCTTGATAATGCCCGAATCCACAATTGGGAGGAGTTGACCCACACCTTCTTAACACAGTATAGCTTCCAGGCACAAATGGCCCCTGATAGATATCAAATGACGAAAATTAAGAAGCAACCGAAGGAATCTTTCAGGGATTATGCACAGCGATGGAGGGGTATGGCTGCACAGGTGAATCCCCCAATGAGCGAGTCGGAGATGGTGATGACCTTCGTGGATATTCAAGAGGCACCTTATTATGAGCGGGTTATATCGGGGATTGGAAGACCTTTTGCCGAGATGATTAAACACGGAGAAATGGTGGACATGGGGTTGAAGTCTGGCAAGATTCGGGATTTCACGGTTTTGGAAACAGCTGCAGAACAAATCCAGAGTGGAAACTATGGCAGCACTTCCCGTAGGGTCCAAAAGAAAAAGGAGGAAGATGTTTCCCTCATCCTGCAGGGATCATCTAGAAAGACAGAGAGCAATCCTCCAGTACAGATACAGAGAGTGGGGCCATCCCGACTGCCCAATTTCACTGATCAGAGGACGGACGGACGAAGAAGATTTGAGGCCGCAAAGGATCGGGTATTCACCCCGCTTGGGGATCCTCTTGAACAGATTTTGGCGGTCTTAATAGCACAGAAGAGGATAGTCGATTTGGCACCCCCAATTGACCCAAAAGGGAGGGGATTTGACCCAAGCAAGCAATGCGCATACCACTCAGGTTTCCCTGGTCATGATACCAGGAATGTTGGACGCTGAAGCACAAAATTCAGAACTTGATTGATAGTGGGGAAATCGTGGTGGAACCGCCAGGGTCACCAAACCAATGTTAAAGTCAATCCTCTACCTAAGCATGATGGGAAAGGGGTAAATCCAGGAGTATGGCAGTGAATCCCGGCCAGTAGAAGATCAATGGGTTTTAAAATTCTGAGTTTTATTTCAAATCTCTGCACGCTCATGTCATTTTTGTCATGTTATCCAAAAAGAAGATCATGTGCTGAAATGTTTTATATATATGACAAGCATTTTTTGTTTTATGTCAGGTACCCCGATTTGAGGCATTCTAGCCTGACAAGCAATAGGACAAATTTGAAGGAGGATCACGATTTTGGTATAGAGCTAGATTTCGATCTGATGGGGATTGAGCAGGACGAGATAGATATCGACAATACGCTTGACGAGATCAAAGGATAGGTCGAGGATAAACCCAAACCCGACTTAGACCAAACCATCGCCATCAAACATCAGAACCCCTAACGATCACAAAGAACCCGGAGTAGGGGCAAATTTGACCACACAAAAAAAATCTCAAAAATCAAAAATCCCCCAAACCTTTCAACAAGTCAAAGGACCGGATCTTTTGTCAGCCCAGCGAGATACCGATGCAATCGGTACGAGGGAGATCACAAGAAAAACAACTTAACACTGGGGCATTTATCAACTACCCAGGGAATGATGACGTGCAAATTGGCACCCATGCAACAATGCCATCAACATGCACCATCATCATTAAATGCTACCTCATGTCAATTCAATATTCAACGATATGATCATCTGGCATTTGTCAAGCATAGTTTTCTCGGGATACGATGACCCGCGTGAAAGGGGATTTTATTTGACTTGATAGAAATCGGATTAATTCTGACAAGCAACCGTGGAGCACGATCGTGAGTATGATTAGACGAAGAAAGCTATTCAACCTTCTGATCGAGTACAAAGCCTTAATTTAAAGCAACATTTGCGACAGAATCGACCTCATGTGCCAGTCTTCACTTTGCATTTGCACGAACTCTCAGTTATGGGGTATAAAACTATGACGACGTTGATGACAATTGACACGTAGTCAGACAGTCAATAATTATCAAGCTAATATCAAGAAGTCAGACGATAAATGATTATCAAGCTAATGTCTCGAATCGTGGCCTGGGTTATTCGAGTAATTAAGCCCGAGGGGTGTATCTACACCTGGTGCCCTAAAGCCATCTGGTTTGGGAGTCACTGGCCCAACACTCATTACATGGGTAACTCAAAGCCTAAGAAAACGAGCATTACAGTAGAGGAGGCCCGAGCAGATTCGAATCGTGACATGGGCTACTCGAGTAATTAAGCCTAAGGGGTGTCTCTGCATCTGGTGCCCTAAAGCCGTCTGGTTTGGTAGTCACCGGCCTAACACTCGCTACATGGGTAACTCAAGCCTAAGAAAACGAATCTTGCGCAAGGTCAAGCAAAGAATGAATGGTGCAGACCACCAGCTTGTCTCGAACCGTGGCCTTTGTTACTCGAGTAAATAAACCCGAAGGGGTGTCTGTACACCTAATGCCCCAAAATCGTTTGGTTTGGGAGTCATTGGTCCAAAACTCGTTAAATGGGTAACTTTGAATAGCCTAAGAAAACGAGACAAGTGAAGTGGGCTAATAAAGAGAAAAGATAATATGAAAAAAAACTCTCGGTCTTAAACAAGAAGTCATGGAAGAGAAACCCCTACTGAATACTGCATCGCATAATGCATTTGTCATATGACGTTAATCCTGCTAAGAACGTTGTCGAGAATGGAGACAGGATACCTTTGACGAGGGAAAGTAGTTCTGTTGAATTCGACCTTACTCACGTACAATAACCACGAATGCTTGAAGGTGTTCTTACGATTTCATAACTCGTTAAATAGAAAATCATCAACTCACGAGGGATTGAAAATAACTTCCAATCTAGTACATTCACGGTTCACAACTCGCTAGATTGTGCGATCAACAGATATTCAATTTCATGTGCTTTAACTGCATTTACTCTTTTGTCGAGATTATAATATCTTTGTGTTGAACTAACACTAACGGCCCGAGCCTTCAAGTTTTGGCATTTGTTAGTCGTCTGATATGCAGGATCTTGCAGAGCTGTGGATAACTCAGCACAGTCAACATCGCGAGTATTCGATAAAAATTCTTGGTAACAACACGCGCCAAGGCCAGGGGCAGCTAAGAATCGTGAAATGGAAGGAAGCTGAGGCTGCACAGAACTTCTCGTCATTGGGCCTCTCCCAATCCTGACTATCACCGCCTCGACATCCAAATGATCCATGTGCATGAGCATATACAAGGATGATATAATCCGGGACAACAGCATATCGGCTAGCAGAAATGATCAAAAGGCCAAGGAGCCCAACCTAGCTGTCGATCATCACAGAGAGCGAAACAGACTGGCTCAACTCGATGAAATGAAGACGACCAAGAACAGGCAAAGTACCATACTAATGTTGAAGTCTAGAAACTACACTTCACGACGAGGCGTGATCCAATCAAATGTTGGCAAACAACGACGATCTGTCAAAACGTATCATTTGACTGAACATGGGTCATTTCTATCTAAACATATGTGTGCACATGCATCTGTCCATAACATATCTGCCAAATCATGCATAACATCTTTTGCATGCATACATGTACGATTAAAATGAAAATCTTCAGGGGAAAGTACAAGCACGTCGCTTTCAACCTCACAAATGATCAGACCGTGATGGCTTTTGCGGCATGGTACGTGGACGATGTTGGTGGGAGATCCAGGACAGAAGACGATCACACATCCCACTTCAAGAAAATCACTCAAATCAAATCAACGACCCCTGGGAAGGGCTGGTATCCAAACAATCGACGACCCCTGGGAAGGGCTGGTATCCAAACAATCGACGACCCCTGGGAAGGGCTGGTATCCAAAAAATCAACGACCCCTGGGAAGGGCTGGTATCCAAACAATCGACGACCCCTGGGAAGGGCTGGTATCCAAACAATCAACGACCCCTGGGAAGGGCTGGTATCCAAAAAATCAACGACCCTTGGGAAGGGCTGGTATCCAAAAAATCAACGACCCCTGGGAAGGGCTGGTATCCAAACAATCGATGACCCCTGGAAAGGGCTGGTATCCAAAAAATCAACGACCCCTGGGAAGGGCTGGTATCCAAAAAATCAACGACCCCTGGGAAGGGCTGGTATCCAAACAATCGACGACCCCTGGGAAGGGCTGGTATCCAAACTGAAAGTCCAATAATAATCTAGAAAGGGGGGTTGAATAGATTATCACTATTTAAAAAAATTGTCTTTAGCCTTTTTGAATTTTTAGTTGATTAATTTGTAGTGTAAGAAATTAGTAAACAAGATGGTAAAAATTCAATCACACAATGCAAAGAGATTTATCTGGTTCACAACATACAGCTCGGGTATGTTGCTACGTCCAGTCTCAAGCTCCTCTCCAGGACTTGAGATCCTATTACTCCCAGTAACAAATACTCTTTCAATAGGCGGAGAAGCCTTTACAAAGTTTTCAAGATAAACTAACAACTATCCACAACTAACTATCTTGGACAACAAGCTCCTAGCTCCCTCCTTAAGCTTAGTTGCACCTTTTCTTCTGAGTTTAGTTCTATTCTATGATCTGGTCTTGAAACAACAGTCTCTTCCTTTCCTCACAGATTCACTAGAGACCCAACTCTCAGCTGACCTCTCTAAAACTCTGGTCTTGAACAAAGAATTACAAGTCTTTCTCACAGGTACATAAAATAAACTAACTCTACCCTTTTTCTTTTTACAAATGAGTTTGACAGAAATATGCTTCTTGAATAAGCAGATACAATTAAAGATCAAGTAATTATATAAGAGTACAAAGACTTTTATATATTTGTGGAATGTGCTTCTGTATAAGCAGATATATGATGTTAATGCTTGTTTATAAAGAAATATATATTCTTTAAAATAAAGAATGTGTTTCTATGGATTTAAACAGATATACCAGTTTAATCAATGCAACAAGTATTATATAAATATGAATATAAGATCAAATACTTGTAATGACAGATATCAAGTATAATAAGTAAATTCGTTTAAGCAATACTTGATATATCAAATAAATTCGTTCTACTCAAAATATATATGATAATATATTTTATCTATTATGTGAATATTAAATAAGGTCACTTAGAACTTCAAACACCGTTTGAATAATATTCTTTGTTTAAAAGAAATATTTTCAAATATCGGTATCTAAAACTGACCGAATTTAAGTTTTCACAATTGATATTTATATAAATATTTTTGATAGATCACTCGATTTTAAATACTGGTCGGATAGATTTCTGAATTGTTTCAGTATTTAATTGTTGATCTATTTTACAATATTTATATAAATAAGAAATATCAATAAACGATCACTTAGAACTTCAAACACCGTTTGAATGATATTCTTGATTAAGGAATACCCTCAAATATCGGTATCTAAAATTGATCTTTTAATTGATAAGAATAGATGAAATATAGATATATATTTAAATGTGTATAACAATTTATATTCGAATATATATATATATATATATATATATATATATATATATATATATAAACAAGTATGAGATAAATAAGACAACTTGATAATCTCAAATACTTTGACCAATCTTTTCTTCTTCAGAATACTAGAGCTTTGTTAGAAGAAATAGTGAAAGCTTCTATAGAGAAATGTAGGTAAGGAGAGTGAGAGCTTTTCTTTTGCTTTGTAAATTGGCAAATTGGAAATGAAGAAAAGCTTCCTATTTATAGATTTTTAGAAGTTAGGGCAAAAAGGTAATTTGGAATTCTGATTTTGATTTTAATGATCCGGATTTGTTTGATAGAAAATAAATGGTTCGGATCAAATCTGAATCAAACGGATTGGGCAAGCCAAAATAAGTTTACAACTATTAAGTCATTGCATGTCAGGGTTAACAGGTAAAGGTTTTAAAACCTTTGCTTTCCTTATACAAACATGCATATGCCCACACACCATTCCACGACACAGCACACACACACATGCACTTTAGTTAAGTTCATTTAGGCACAACACATGCACACACGACATACATATATATTATTTATATATATACATACGGTTAACACATATATATATATATATATTTTTTTTTTTGCCCATAAAAGATCTTTTTGGAAATCATTTTGAAAAGAAATAGGAAACTCCTTGCCTTAGGAAATGTTACTGTGTGAATTAATATTTCTAACACTTGATATTAATTTATCAAGGTCAAGAAATAAATTCAATAAGGATGAAAAATATTTTGGTCAAGATAAAAGTGATTTAATATTTTATCCTATGGAGAGGATTTCTACTTATTTGACCTATTTAACTTAATGTGTTATCATCAAAATAAAACTATCAGATTTGGAGACCTATCAATCTCCCCCTTTTTGATGATGACAATAAGTAAAAAAATATTTTCTATTAAGACTCCCCCTTAATATAGGAAGCTCCCCCTCGAATTATGAATCAGTTTTCAAAAACATTATTAAATTTGTGAAAAACCTATCACATAGCCTGTGTACCTATGCAGTTAATATTTAACCTGATACATATTCAACATATAATAATATATTTTCTTCTCCCCCTTTGTCATTATTAAAAGAGGGGGTAAAAGTGACTGCAAAACCCGCAAAAAAGGTTAGTAGTAGAAATATTCTTTTCAGACCCTGCAGAAGAGATAATGTCAGAAGAGATAAGATCAGTTAGTAGGAGTAATAGTTAGTTTAATATTTAGGTACAGTCATCCCAAATAGTTAGTTTAATATTTAGGTACAGTCATCCCAAATAGTTAGTAAGTATTTATATATATAAGTACATTTCTCCCAAATAGTTAGAATTCTTCTAAAGAGATAAGAGAGAAATGTAAGCCGTGGGATGGAAGGGCAATATCTAGAGGGGTTTGTTCAGTTTGATCAAACTTAGCTGAGCTTGTGCTAGCCGTGAAGTGGTAAGGAGGGATTGCGACCTTTTGATGTTCCATCATTACATACAACATATCCCGAAGATGATGTACAGACGACTGTAAAGCTTCTATTTGATTCAACATAGCACTGTGATTTTGCAACGACAGTTGATGCATGCTATTTAAAGCATCAATTTGAGAAAGCAGATTCAAGTGGGATTCAATAGGCTCAGTGTCATTTGGTTTGAAGATTATGAGAGGTAGTGGAGGGAGATTTAGATGTGACACAATGTTACTATTTTGCACAAGTTGGGTCTTATGATTAAGAACATCAATCCCAATATGTTTAAAAATAGATGTCAGGAGAAGACCATAACCCAGATAGTTGTTATGATAACAGAATTCAAAAGAAGTCAACAAAAAATATGGAAGACTGTATGGCATGCACTCAGTTAAAATACATTTCATAAGTTCTAAGTCAAAAGGATGCATCAGTTTGTTAGTTCTGACAGGCATGAAGTTGTGGCGAAAGATTTTTCCCAGAAATTGACATGGAGCAGTTAAAAAATCAATACCAACTTTGCATGGAAAGTCAAACAAGTTTGCAGGCACAAGTTGATTAGAAACAGTAGCTAAATTATGTTTAAAAGTGATGCAATCTCTTGTAGAAATTCCTATAGGATAAGTGTATTCATTGATTTTTGGAAAATCTAACATGCAGTTTTTGAGATTCAATGCATGGAGGATGAGTAGTTCATCAATGACATAGTCTTGACCTTGTATGCAAGTTTTAATAGAAGTTAAGAGACTAGATGAGTCTCTGACAAAGGTCATGTGAGCATAAAACTCAGCAATAAGACTTGGGTAAATTTGTTTATCTTGGAAAGTTACAAGACACTCCCATCCTATATTTGTTAGTTTTTCCAGTATCTCAGGAAAGCTATTAAAAGATGTACCTACACCAGGGGTGAGACTATGTCTCATGTGCTTATATTTAACTTTAGCAGTAGTAGTACATAACATAGGTGCATAGGCATCAGGATGCAACTCAGAATGAAATGCAAGTTTCTTTCGTTTAGAAGAAAAAATTGGGTTCATGTTGACAGTACAATGGATGCAGAAAGATAGAAAGTACAAAGTGCACAGAAGGATGAAGTGAGGGAGTATAGACAGTTAGTTTGGGCAAGTTCCTTTTATAGAGGATATGTATGACTTGGTACTACCAGTTGAAGCATAATTCCTCAGTCAAGTAAGATGACAGAACACGTAATATGGTCATTAAATGAGGATAGTTGGATTTGTAATGAACTCAGACATAGCAAGAGTAGGCAAAAATTTTATGATTACAGTAGATAGTACTTAACAACAATTTGTAGCCGCAATACTGTCCCTTCTATTAAATGCATTCAGAAGATCTTTTTGTTTAAAAACAAGTAGTCAAGGGTGAGAGGGTTTAAAAAAAGAGAGAAAACATTGACCAAATATTTTAAGAAAACAGGTTTTGGAAACCATGGAGAAGAAGTTTGAGCATGTCTAGTCAGAGAAGTAAATAGCCCGCACAGACTGGAAAGTGTATCAGATATGGACAGATATGGAGTATCCTTATACTCATGACACTATCCGAAAACAGATGACAAAAGATTTAAAACACATCACAGCAGTATACACATAAATATAGTAACCCAACTCAGAGAGACAAACATAGAGAGTTTATCCGAACAAAAAGTGGAGAAATTTTGAACCTAACTAAGTCAGGTAAACAATAGTATAAATGAGTCACATAATTTTTCTTGACCATCAGTAGTCAAACCCAACAATCAAATATGTATAGAAAAGATGGGAAGTAAATTTTATCCAGTCCCAACATAGTAAACCAATATGCATATGAGGAGATGAGAGTTAATATTTTAGAGTGTACCTTAGCATAGCCTTATATTCATATTTAAGATTGTGTGAGCAGCTTTTCACTGGTCATTCGTCAAGGAGCTTCTCGGACACTCCAGAACATATTATTTACTAACACATGCAACAGTAAAGTCTGACGAAATATTGGGGATATATATAAAAAAAATTATATGAAGAAATATTTTTAGGGTAAAAGATCTGTGATTTAACAAACCCAAACAACTTTGAGGAACCTTTGAATAATCTGTGAAAATATTCATATATATATATATTTATAAAAATCTGTATAGATGAGAAAAAAAAATTTTAGATCTGAAAGATAAAATCACAAAACGAGGTGGAGAATGTAAAGATGTAGAGTTGATTAAGCAAAGTAGATTTTCCAAAATTAAACTAGAACGACTGATTTTACTTAAGAGATTTCTAGGATTTTTAGGTAAAATTTTAAAAGGTTAGATTTTGGAAAAATTAATCGGTGGAAATATGAAATCGATGTTAAATATTCGATTGATCGGTTTAGATTTCGCAAGAACAGAGTGTAGAACATAGATTTAACCGAGAGAAAGGTTAGGGTTTGTGAGAGTTGAGAGAGAGAAGAAATTTGATCGGCAGAGGAGAGAGAATGAAATAAATGAAAATGAGATTAAAAAGAATTTTTTTTTGATATTTATGTTTAGGGTTAAGCAGATGATCCAACGATTGCAAATTGATCTTAAAATTGATCAACGGTTGCGATCTAATCTGAAATTTAAAACGTTTGGGCTGACCGGTTGACCTTGATCTGACGACTGGGATGAATTTGTGCTTTCTCAGTATGATCCAACGGTCTCTATGCTCGATCCGTGTGATTTTCTTGGATGGCTTTTGATTGGTCCGGACGGAATGACGCGGATGGGTATGATTCTTACCGTTAGATCCTTTTGTTTTAATCTAACAGCTCAGATTAAATCTGATATATATATATATATATATATATATATATAATACATATATATATATATATATATATATATATAAGATAATTAATACCACTACATATTGTAATATAAATATATATATAATTTTTTTTAAGTATATTAATAAACACAAGAATATAAAAAGTTAACAGTATTAATATTATTATATTAAAAGAATAATAATTTTTACTGAAGCAAAACTAATTAATAAATAAAAAATAAAAAATGATTAACTATTAAAATTTAAGTTAGAACTAAAATAGTATATATATATTTATATATAATAAAAACTTTTTTTAAAAAAAAATAAAAATACATAATTACATATTATCAAGTAAAAATTAATTGATAAATATTAAACAAGCAATTGTTTATGAAGAGAGATCTAGCATTCCTAAATCTATACGCAATTTACAGAATCTATCACCACTCAAAGGGTTAGTAAAAATATCAGCAATATTTAATTCTGTATCAATGTGTTCTAATTTAATATTGCCACTGTTTACATGATCACGTAAGAAGTGATGTGTGACATTTATGTGTTTTGATCTAGCATGTAATACGGTATTTTTACTTAAATTTATAGTGCTTGTATTATCACATAAGATAGAGACACAATTAAATTTTATATTGTAGTCAGCGAGAGTCTGTTTCATCCACAATATCTGTGCACAACAACGTGCAGCAGCTATATATTCGGCTTCGGTGGTAGAAATAGATACTGAGTTTTGTTTCTTAGAAAACTAAGAAACTAGACATCCACCGAGAAACTGACACGTGCCACTAGTACTTTTTCGATCAACATAATGACCGGCATAGTCAGAATCTGAAAAACACACAAGATCAAATGGTTGACCTTTTGGGTACCATAGACCTAAGTCGGTAGTCCCCTTAAGATATCGAAATATTCGTTTTACTGCTATCAAGTGTGATTCTTTAGGATTTGCTTGAAATTTGGCACATTTACAGACACTGAACATAATATCAGGTCTACTAGCAGTGATATACAATAGACTTCCAATCATTCCTCTATACTTCTTTGTGTCAACACTTTTACCATTTTCATCAGCAGTTAATTTATCAGTGGTTGACATAGGAGTATTAAGAGGTTTTGCAGATTCTAGACCAAATTTCTTAATCATTTCTTTGCAGTATTTGGATTGAGAAATATGAATACCTTTTTCACCTTGCTTGATTTGCAATCCTAGGAAAAAACTTAATTCTCCCATCATGCTCATTTCAAATTCCTTACTCATATTTTCAGAAAAATCATTGCACATAGTAATATTAGTAGAACCAAAAATGATGTCATCAACATAGATTTGAATAATAAGAATATTATCATTTTTATATTTAGTAAATAATGTAGTATCAACAGTACCTCTTTTAAAATTCTTTTCAAGTAGAAATTTACTTAACCGTTCATACCAAGCCCTGGGGGCTTGTTTTAAACCATATAAAGCTTTATGCAATTTAAAAACATATTCAGGATGATCAAAATCTTCAAAACCAGGAGGTTGTTTAGCAAAAACTTCTTCTTCGATAACACCATTTAAAAAGGTAGATTTGACATCCATTTGAAACAGTTTAAAATCTTTATGGCATGCAAAGGCTAATAACATATGTATAGACTCAATTCTAGCAACAGGAGCATAGGTTTCATCATAGTCAATGCCTTCAAGTTGGTTATACCCTTGTGCAACTAGTCTTGCCTTGTTACGTATGACAGTTCCATTTTCATCTAACTTGTTACGAAAAACCCATCGAGTTCCAATAATGGAAGTGTCCTCGGGTTTTGGAACTAACTCCCAGACTTTGTTTCTGGTAAATTGTTCAAGTTCATCTTGCATAGCTATTATCCAATCTTCGTCAGACAAAGCATCTTTTATATTTTTAGGCTCGTTTTGAGACATAAAAGGTAAATGACTATCCAAGTTATGTGTTTGTGATCTAGTAAGAATTCCTCTATCAATGTTACCAATCACATTTTCTAAAGGGTGATTTTTAATAACGTGTGATTCTTTGGGTAAATCTTTTAATTGAGGATTGGAATTTTCAAGAGGATTAACATTGACAGGTGGAGATGTATTTTCTTGTTTTGGTTCTTTCATATTTCTGAGAATATCTTCGATGACAACATCATTATCAACTAACTCTTTATATTTGGGAGGAGGTTTAGACTCGTCAAACGTTACATTCATTGACTCCTCAACAACTAGACTTCTTTTGTCAAAAACTCTGTATGCTTTACTATTTAGTGAATATCCCAGAAATATTCCTTCATCAGATTTGGGATCAAATTTTACCAAATGTCCTTTAGTGTTCAAAATAAAACATTTACTCCCAAAGACACGAAAATAATTTATTTTTGGAGTTCTTTTATAATAGAGCTCATAGGGAGTTTTGAGCAAAATTGGTCTTAATAAAACTCGGTTTAAAATATAACAGGATGTTGCCACCGCTTCAGCCCTAAAATATTTAGGAAGACGATATTCATTTAACATAGTATTAGCCATTTCTTGTAAAGTACGATTTTTCCTTTCAACCACACCATTTGATTGAGGTGTGTAAGGAGCAGAAAAATTATGGCTTATACCGTGCTCATCACAGAACATAATAAAATCAGAATTGTCAAATTCTCTTCCATGATCAGAGCGAATATAAACGATAGAACTTCCTTGTTGATTTTGAATTTTCTTGCACAAAGTAGAAAAAGAGTTTATAGCTTCATTTTTAAATTTCAAAAAATCAACCTAGGTGAATCGAGAATAGTCATCAACCAAAACTAGAATATACACAACACCACCCATACTATGTTTTGGGATAGGACCGACCAGGTCCATATGCAAGAGTTCTAGAGGTCGAGAGGTTGACACTGTGAGTTTAAGTTTACGAGATGCATGTATTTGTTTACCTAATTCACAGGCTTCACAAATATGGTCCTTTAGAAATTTTATTTTTGGAAGACCGCGAACATGTTCTTTAGAAGAAATATTATTGATCAGCTTCATATTAATGTGTCCTAATCTGCGATGCCAAAGCCAGGGATCGTCATTTGCAGAAACAAGACAAACATTGTCTAGATGAGAATATGCATCTAGATCACACGTGTATACATTCTGATTTCTAGGACATAATACGACTAATTTACCAGTTTGATCAAATATTGAGCAGTTATGAGGACTAAAAGATATTCTAAAACCACTATCACATAGTTGACTAATGGATAGAAGATTGTACCTGAGTCCTGTGACTAATTGTACATTGGAAATTGTTATGTGTTTATTACCAACGCTTCCAATTCCAATTACTTTACCTTTGTTATTATCTCCAAAGGTTACCTCACCATAGTCTGTAGTTTGTATGTTGATCAATTTTGATTTGTCTCCTGTCATGTGTCTTGAACAACCACTATCAAGATACCACTTACTTTTATTAGAATCAGCTGCTAGACATACCTACAACATACATTATTTTCACGACTTGGTACCCTTTAATAAGAAGGGTCCTTTGGATGAGTTCTCCATTTTGTATGAGGAACATTTGAGTTTTCCCTTACAAAACTGGGTACATGATAATCATTTTTATTAGATATATGCATTCTATGAATGACAGGTCTATAGGATGTATAATTTACTTTACCTGAAAAACCTTGATGATAATTTTTGTAAGATCTTTCATTATAAAGCTCTTTTCTTGTATTCTTTACAACAATAGGTGCAGTGTAAGTTCCTTTTGGTACCCAAATCATTTTTCCTTTATAGTTTCCATTTTTAGCATTGCATGTATAAGTAGAATGACCATTTCTATTACAGTAAGAACATTTAGTGAAGGGAGATATATGATGTTTTTCTGTACTTTTAATATGATAGAGCCCTTTATCTGTTGTTTTACTAGATTCTCCAATATATCCTAGTCCTTCTTTGTTAAATCTACATCTTTGTTGATTAAGCATGACATCAAGATTTTCCTTTCCTTTTGTGAATTTAAGAATTGTAGTATTTAAATCGTCACGTTCTTTGGTTAGTATGTTGATTTGATCTAATAAAGAAGACTCTTCATTTCGGGTTTTTAATTTTATCTTTAGAGATGAGTTTTCGAGCATGAGTTTTTTAATATCCTCATTTAACATTTGATTTTGAATTTGAGTATCTTCATTGACTACAGCTAGTGTTGAATTTTCTATCTCAAGATCTCTGTTTATTTTTCTTAATTTTTCTAATTCTTCTTTTAGAGATAGATTTTCTGAAGAATCATTTTCTAGTTTCTCTTTTTCTTCTTTTAAACTTTCATTAACAATAATTAAACTTGAGTTTTCTATTTCAAGATTTCTATTGGTCTTAATTAATTTTTCAAATGAAATTTTAAGTATAATAAAATCTTCCTTAATTATTTCATTATCTTCATATAAACAATTATATGCTTCTTGTAGTTCATGATGTTCTTCATTTATATTATCTAATGAATGTGTGACAAATGAAGTGCTAGGTAATTGATGTTCAGAATTTACCTCGGATCTTGGTGATGAGTCATTATCTGCCATTAAACACAGGTTTGCGATTTCTTTGGTTTGTTCAGTAGTTGCTTCTTCGTCGCTTAGATCCCAGCCTTCCTCAGCTACTAGCACTTTGTTGTTTGCTAGTTTTGGACAGTCCTTTTTGAAGTGTCCAGGCTGGTTACATTCAAAGCATGTATTCGAATTTTCATTTGAATTAGCATTTCTGAAGTTGCTGTTGTTACTTGCTTTGAAATTTCCTCCTTGTGCTTTTGGCCTGAAGACTTGTTTGCCTTTGAAGTTGTTGAAATTGTTGTTTGTTTTTAGAAAACCTTTGCCATATTGTCTGGCCTTGCTTTGGATTACTCTCCTGAGTTGTCTAGATAACAGGGCAACTTCATTAGTATCTAAACTCAAGAGTTCTTCATTTAGCTCCTCATCATCGCTTTCTTGATCTACAAGCAGAGCCTTGAAAGCAATTCCTTTCTTCTTGAGGTCTGTATCTGATCCTGCTTTTTCAACTAGCATGTCAACTTCATGAGCACAAAGATTTTCAATGAGGCTATCAAGAGGATAGATAGTTAGATCTTGCATTTCCTTGATGGCTGTAACTTTCATTTTCCATATGGATGGAAGGGCTTTGAGAATTCTTCTGTTTTTCTCATTAGTTGTGTAGGTCTTCCCTAGTTGTTCCAGCTCATCAATGATTCTGGAAAAACGTGTTTCCATATCAATGATTTTTTCACCTTCTTCTAACTTGAAACTTTCATACTCTTGGATTAGAGCATCTTTTCTGGTTTCTTTGATATGATTTGTTCCTTCATAGGTTATGATTAATTTTTCCCAGATTTCTTTTGCATTCTTACAATTGCTAACTCTTTTGTATTCTTTTTCAATGAGAGCACTAGTCAGTACTTGTTCGGCTCTGGAGGCTATATTCATAGTCTCTTCATCTTCAGTGGTAAACTCATTGGCATCTTTTTCAACGATCTTTTCATCTTCAATTTTTGTGGGGATTTTTACTCCTCGTTCTATTGCAAGACAAACTTTGATTCCTTATGATTTGGCATAGATTTTGAATCTATTCTTCCAGGTGGCAAAGTTTGTGCAATCAAAAAGTGGAGGCCTGGACATTGATAGTCCTTCTCCGCAACCAGTAGCATTGTAGGCCATAGATGGATCTACTCTTAGATATGCCTGTATTCACTTAACAAACAAGTTAAAGAGCACCGCTCTGATACCAATTGAAAGTCCAATAATAATCTAGAAGGGGAGGGGGGGTTGAATAGATTATCACTATTTAAAAAAATTGTCTTTAGCCTTTTTGAATTTTTAGTTGATTAATTTGTAGTGTAAGAAATTAGTAAACAAGATGGTAAAAATTCAATCACACAATACAAAGAGATTTATCTGGTTCACAACATACAGCTCGGGTATGTTGCTACGTCCAGTCTCAAGCTCCTCTCCAGGACTTGAGATCCTATTACTCCCAGTAACAAATACTCCTTCAATAGGCGGAGAAGCCTTTACAAAGTTTTCAAGATAAACTAACAACTATCCACAACTAACTATCTTGGACAACAAGCTCCTAGCTCCCTCCTTAAGCTTAGTTGCACCTTTTCTTTTGAGTTTAGTTCTATTCTATGATCTGGTCTTGAAACAACAGTCTCTTCCTTTTCTCACAGATTCACTAGAGACCCAACTCTCAGCTGACCTCTCTAAGACTCTGGTCTTGAACAAAGAATTACAAGTCTTTCTCACAGGTACATAAAATAAACTAACTCTACCCTTTTTCTTTTTACAAATGAGTTTGACAGAAATATGCTTCTTGAATAAGCAGATACAATTAAAGATCAAGTAATTATATAAGAGTACAAAGACTTTTATATATTTGTGGAATGTGCTTCTGTGTAAGCAGATATATGATGTTAATGCTTGTTTATAAAGAAATATATATTCTTTAAAATAAAGAATGTGTTTCTATGAATTTAAACAGATATACCAGTTTAATCAATGCAACAAGTATTATATAAATATGAATATAAGATCAAATACTTGTAATGACAGATATCAAGTATAATAAGTAAATTAGTTTAAGCAATACTTGATATATCAAATAAATTCGTTCTACTCAAAATATATATGATAATATATTTTATCTATTATGTGAATATTAAATAAGGTCACTTAGAACTTCAAACACCGTTTGAATAATATTCTTTGTTTAAAAGAAATATTTTCAAATATCGGTATCTAAAACTGACCGAATTTAAGTTTTCACAATTGATATTTATATAAATATTATTTTTTGATAGATCACTCGATTTTAAATACTGGTCGGATAGATTTCTGAATTGTTTCAGTATTTAATTGTTGATCTATTTTACAATATTTATATAAATAAGAAATATCAATAAACGATCACTTAGAACTTCAAACACCGTTTGAATGATTATTCTTGATTAAGGAATACCCTCAAATATCGGTATCTAAAATTGATCTTTTAATTGATAAGAATAGATGAAATATAGATATATATTTAAATGTGTATAACAATTTATATTCGAATATCTATCTATCTATATATATATATATATTATATATATATATATATATATATATATATATATATATATATATATATATAAACAAGTATGAGATAAATAAGACAACTTGATAATCTCAAATACATTGACCAATCTTTTCTTCTTCAGAATACTAGAGCTTTGCTAGAAGAAATAGTGAAAGCTTCTATAGAGAAATGTAGGTAAGGAGAGTGAGAGCTTTTCTTTTGCTTTGTAAATTGGCAAATTGGAAATGAAGAAAAGCTTCCTATTTATAGATTTTTAGAAGTTAGGGCAAAAAGGTAATTTGGAATTCTGATTTTGATTTTAATGATCCGGATTTGTTTGATAGAAAATAAATGGTTCGGATCAAATCTGAATCACACGGATTGGGCAAGCCAAAATAAGTTTACAACTATTAAGTCATTGCATGTCAGGGTTAACAGGTAAAGGTTTTAAAACCTTTGCTTTCCTTATACAAACATGCATATGCCCACACACCATTCCACGACACAACATACACACACATGCACTTTAGTTAAGTTCATTTAGGCACAACACATGCACACACGGCATACATATATATTATTTATATATATACATACGGTTAACACACACACAGATATATATATATATATATATATATATATTTTTTTTTTTTGCCCATAAAAGATCTTTTTGGAAATCATTTTGAAAAGAAATAGGAAACTCCTTGCCTTAGGAAATGTTACTGTGTGAATTAATATTTCTAACACTTGATATTAATTTATCAAGGTCAAGAAATAAATTCAATAAGGATGAAAAATATTTTGGTCAAGATAAAAGTGATTTAATATTTTATCCTATGGAGAGGATTTCTACTTATTTGACCTATTTAACTTAATGTGTTATCATCAAAATAAAACTATCAGAAGACTGTACAGGGGTCATTTTTCATCAAATTTACATTTTAAATGTTGTGTCACATGCATTGAATAGATGATAATTCTGTACGTGATCCATGCACGTTAGGTGACAGGGTCCTAGCCTATCAGAGTCAAAAGCGATGGCTGCCAAGAACGATGTACGAGGACGAACCCCAAGGATGCCTTTCAAGCTAGTCAGGAGAATAACTTCTTTGAGGACAATCGACCGGAGACGAGACCCGGCGATTACGAGACGAGCGACCGGATACGAGACCCAGCACTCACAGGACAATCGACCGGATACGAGACCCGGCGATTATGAGACGAGCGACCGGATACGAGACCCGACACTCACAGGACAATCGACCAGAGACGAGACCCGGCGATTACGAGACGATCGATTGGAAGACGGAACCCGACGACTAACAATGCGGTCGGGGATTGATGCATTGACACCTTTACGAATGTTTTGCATGCCTTACATCTTGTGTTGCATCATAAGTTGCATGTATTGCATCATGTATATATTGTCATTCTTGTGCACTGTCATTCATGCATCGGGTGTCTATTTCTTTATCCTGTTCATTTTATTTAACATTTCATAAACATGATAAAGAGGGGCAGCTGTAGACACCCAAATTTTGCACTTCGTATACTAACCGTGACATGAGGGCAAATTCGTCCATGGAGCCGGCCTACGAGAGCGAAGGATGGGCGCAAGTACAAACACTCGACGCCACCGCGACGATTTACAACCGAAACCGACGTGACAACAAGGCTGTCCGAAATGAGCATTCCCGAAGGATGTGGCACGTCTCCCAGTAATTCCCGGACTGCAAAGTACGAGCCTGTCGGCGAGAACCGACGTCACGACACGAGAATCGAGGCGTAGCACAAAAATCGAGAAAGTCAAGCCAGCCAGCCGCGGATTGATCTGCGGCCAATGAGTGCGCCTTTTGAAAACACAGAACTCGAAACACGGAAACCGAAAATCAGCTGAGTGGAGGGGTGGCGGCTAGCCAGCCGCAGATCCATCTGCGGCTGGCCCTGGCCAGCCTATTTCAGCTCATTCCTTCATTCAGCATCCAGGAGGTTAGCAGGCGGAGAGAGGAAGAAAGAAAACCAGCAGCAGCTCGGAAAAGAGGGAGAAAACAGCAGAAATTTGCAAGAAAATAGAGAGAAAAGAGAGAAAAAAAAAGTGAGGAATTATATCTTTTGTGTAAGATTATATCATATATTTTCTACTCTACTCAATATACAAGTTCATACAAATTGTGAAGATTATTTGAAAGGTGAAAAGACCATTTCTATAGCAATTTTGATATATCATTTTGTTAATCTTTTTGTCAATTGGGTTATGTGAAATTGTAATTTTTCTTGTATATTGTTGTGGATACATGGATTAGGGACCGTTAGTGAAGGTTCCAACGGAACAAAATGCTTCCTAATGACCCGAGGATGTCCATTAAGTGAATTAATTTAGCTTGTTATGATGATTTATTGGGCCTAGTTTTGTTGAGATTACCATTTTAGGATATTGTGTTTGTTTGTCTATTTTGGATGTGAGCCTAGGAATGCGACCCCGTGGTCCGAATCCGATGATGGACAATTTTAGTGTATGTAATAGGGTCGATTATCCTTTATTGTAAGATGTAATTGTCGGGCCTTAAAACGACGTCAAGGCGAGAATCGGGTTTAAGGCCCCGTGATAGTGAAGTATGTGATTGTAGGCGTTGGGGTTATTTTGATGGCTCACATGCCCATGGATAACCCCAATGCATTTTCATGCTTGATTTGATTTGCGACACAAAGATTGATTTCAAAGCTAAATGATGAAGAGATTTTCATAAAATCAATCAAATTAGGTTATTAGCATCACGAGGATAAAAATTTGAAAGTGCTAATAAATATCGATTTCTATTTAACGAGAAGGCAAAAGAAAAAATCGTTTTCAAACATCACCCAAAATGATTTTATAAAATAAATAACCATTTATTAAATCTTTGTGCATAGGGTTAAAGAGATTCTAGAAGTTGCCCATCATTTGAGTCACGAAAGCAACGTATAGATCTCGATTCCTATTTTGACGAAGGTTTAGAAAACTCTTGTTTTTGCCAAAACAACACCTAATGGAAATCTCATAGTTTTTGACAATTAAAATCAAAACCTTTCTAATAAAGAATAAAGCTTTCTCGTATAAATTGAAGGACATTCTAAAGTATTCTCAAAGCACGACTTTCCATAAAAAATCCCAAATGATTCTTCCATACAAACTCACCACAATATTCACATAGGCACACACACACACGCACACATACACATTTCATGAATTAAAGGATAGGAAAGTATCAAGATTGCGGTAACCGTGTTTCACGGAAGTCGGGGGGTGCCTAACACCTTCCCCTCGCTTAAGCAAGCCCCCGAACTCTATGAATCTCGGTTTGCAGACCAATTAATTCGGAGTCACATATGAGCCAGCGATTTATAAAAACGAAAACTCGGATGAGTTGGTACATCCATTTCAAATATACCAACTGGCGACTCTGGTTAATTGGCTCATCATAAAAAACGATCTTTCAAAACCCCGTTGACATTAATGCCGACCTTTTCCAAAGAATCATCTAATTGAAAAGGCTAAAATTGGAAAGGACAAAATATCGCCAAAGAGGCGATCCCTCCCGGCGTCGACAACCCCCACTAAGTACCGACATAATTACTCTTTACTTTATGTACTTTATCTCGACAAAAATAATTATACTTTTAATAATTTTTTTAAATACGGATGAAGTAATTTGTTAATAGCTAAAAAAATTGTGTTAATTTTATGTATTTTTTAATGTTATTTAAAAATTGAAGTACGATTTAATTATAATGTAGATTGTGTAGTCCTTTATTTTTATTATGTTTTATGCAGTACATTTCTTGATTTTTACTTTATTTTCAGTATAATATGTTTCATTTTGACGTGAGGTGATATTGTAATTTCATTATTAAATCATCATTAATTATTAAACTAAAACTTAATAAATACAAGTGTCTAAGTGGAATGAAATATTTTATCCTTAAAATTTATAATTTCTGTAAATAAGATTATTTTTGTGAAACAAAACGAGTAATAAATTAATTTCAATAAGCTAAATCAAAACAAGCACCTCATCATCATGTTTGATTTGCAGAGGTTTTTCTCACTAAATGTAATTACCCAGTTCACACTAGAAAATGTGGGTTTGATTAGTGTATAACTGTATATGTACAAGACTTATTTTACTACCAATAAATTATAAATCAACAATCATGACTTAAGTCTGTTGTAAGCTGCTAAGATAAATCAAGTTGATGTTATGGGACATGGATTGTGCTTTATTCTAAACTTGATAAATAAGAAAAGAAATCTATCAAGATCAATCTATTTTAAATCTTGAGATGATTTTTTTTTAAAATTATCTTACATTTGACTATTTATTCTATTATAAATCTTTTAGAAAAAGAAAAAAAAACCCTCCTATATGCATATGAAAATAGAAACTATATTATATAAAGATAATAAAAATGGATTTCAATTTCTAATAAGAATTTATAAAAAATAGAATTAGAAATTCTAAACAAAAAAATGAGAATTCTATTTTTATTTAGAATTCATTTTCTTTAGTTCTTGGGACACACGTTGTTAAAAAAAATAAAATCATGACCTTTTAAATAAGTCTGATGACCCAATTTGGACTAGTTTTTATTTTAACATATATTAAGTTTTATTTTGGACTAGTTTTGAACTGGGTTTTTATAATAAATCTCCACAATTCATATATCTTTTATGTTACGTTTGAATATTGGAGAAATAAAATTAGTGAGTAAATAAAATAAAAAAAAGAAATGAAATAGAGAGTAGAATGATTCATTCTTGATTATGAATGAGTCATTCCATATATTGGTACCATCTCCTAAGGAATAAATTTTACAAATTTGACATAGAAATAAAAACAATTCATTATTGACTTTTGAGAGTCAATTCAATACATTTTTAAATTAATTCAGAATTGAGATAATTCATTAAAGATAATGAAAAATTAAATCTTACAATGAGTAGATTTTTTGAGATAGTTTGTAATATTCATCATCGTATTGACTAAAATTAAAAAAATTCATGTCAATTTTAAGTTTAAAAACATTTTAAGTTAACTTTTAAAAATCATAATAATCTTAATTATATTTTAGAACGAAAAGAGTAATTCATTTCATTTCAATAAAATGACTCAACACATTATTTTTAATTACATAAGAATGACCAAATGAGTACGTCATTTCATTTTCTCTCTAATTCTTGCGATGCAAACACACTTAATTTGTTGAATGTGTTGGATCATTGATATCCTATATATTCTCTAGTTCCCATTATCAACTATCTAAACATAAAAATTAAGAAATATAATTAACATTTTGTCTATGAAAATAAAATTTTAACATTAGTCTTTAAAATTTATTAAAAAAGATGAAAAATAAATTATTTAATAATTAATGTAAAAATAATATGATTAATTATGTCATTAATGCTTCTTAAAAATCTACAAATAATAAATAAAAATAAATAAATTTTAATTTCTAAAGAAACAAATAAAAAGCCTAACCTTGGCCTCTTGCAAAGTTATTCTTGCTGCTGACCGGTGTCGATTTTAAACCGGTCACTATATGGACCATTTGAACGAAGAGGATTAGTTTAACATAATCGGACGGCTCATATTGTGTCGGTCTAAGGATAGACCGTCACTATTATGGAACATTTGAACGATTATATATTCTCCAAGAATAAGGTAATATTCAATGAGTGTTACAGCTTAAAACTCTTAAATAGTCTGGACAGTCTTACACATTTTTTCAAAGTTTCTGATAGGTGATAACTTATATATTTTAATATGTATGATTTGCAATTATTTTTTGTAATATTTAAGGATAATTTTTTTCTTTTCATTTTTATATTTAAATTTGTTAAATATTTAGCTTAATAAAAGTGAAATAATAATAAAATTATTGTATAAATTTAAGAATATTGTGTTATTTTATATTATTAGAAGAAATAAGATTCTTTTATTAAAATAAAAAATAAAAAAAATTTCTTTTAATTTTTTGTTGAACAGTGTGATAAAACAATTGTTAATGAACGTGCTCTCTCATCATGCATGTGTAGTTTCATAGTAGTTAATGCCAAATTTGAGTTTACCTAACAAATTTGAGTTGACCTTGACGCTATGCCATTGTATATATATAGGAAATGATGCATAACATGTATTTGTTATAAATTAAAAATAAATATTATTTTTAATTAAATTATATAAAAAATGATATATTTGTTATGAATTAAATTTGTTATGTATTTGTTATGAATTACATCATTTCTATCGTTTAATATAAGAACTAACGACCGAGATTAGAATTGAAAAATTTACGTCTGCTACTATTAGTAATGGACGATGGGTTACGTCCGCTACTAATAATTGCGGACGACAGTACTATTTTTAGCGACATCCACTACTATTAGTAGCGGACGACACCCATCATCCGCTACTATTAATAACAGATGTGAATTTTTTAGTTTTAATCTCGGTCGTTAATTCTTATATTGAACGATAGAGATGATGTATGTCCATTTTTGATCCATAACAAATACATGATATGAATCATTACCCTATATACACACACACACACACACACATACTATGGATCAAAAATGAGTAAATATCATCTTTATTATTTAATACAAGAATCAATGGTCGATTAAAATTGAAAAATTCAAGTCTGCGCAGATGTTGTTGATAATAGTACCGTCGTCCGCTACTATTTTTATTTTCTCTTCTATTTACTACGACGACACGAAAAATTAAATTGTCACTATATTTATTCCGCTACTATTATTAGCAGACGTAATCCGTCATCTGCTACTAATAATAACAAACGTGAATTTTTCAGTTCTAATCTCGATTGAAATTTATTGAACGTTAATGATGGTATTTACCTATTTTTAATTTATAACAAGTATTTATTATGAATTATTTTCACACACACACACACACACACATATATATATATATATATATATATATATATATATATATATATATATATATATATATATATATATATATAAAGAATTTTTGTCCTCGCGCGGAGGGAGTATATTAGTATACAGTCGCATGTTTGAGTTTCTTCTTCTTCTACTAATCCAATCAGTTGAAAAGTACTCTCTCCATATGAATGATTTATTAATGAAGAAACATGATGAAATGGGGGAGATCGAAAGAAGCGCAAGATGTAAATTATCGTCCCAAATTCAGAGTCCGCAAAGTTTTGGTGAACCCACAACATAAAAGGTGTCGTTGCAAGACAAAAATGGTTTCATTTTGTCTTTTATCATTGCAGAGCTACTTGTTACCAAGCAAATGCGCCTTTCTATTACACTTATTTTTTTAACGAATAATGTTAGAATAATATTTATATTTTTAGAATAAATATATATTTAATGATATTTTTACATTTATTTTAATTATATTTTAAATTTTTAACAACACTTATTATTCTCATTATAATTATTATTTTGACATTTTATTCAATTCATAAAATACATATTAATGACATAAATATTATTTTTAACAAATTATACCAACAAAATATTTATTTACAAATATTATTATGTCACTAATGTACGGTAGTATCAAATGAAAAGTGTAATTGAGGAGCGTATGGTCTCTCTTTATTATCACCACAAAGGATTGATATTCTTGTTCCTATTATTTCTCAATATTTTTTGTGATAGGGCAACTGAGAAAAGGATGATCTCAACTCCACCGCGCCATGACGTATTAATTCAAATATCTCATTCCATTGCTAATAGCAGTCCTAGCAGTGAAAGTTTCAAGTCAAAGAAAAAGACCCTTTTGACATGCATCCCATAAATATGTGGGTTTTCCTTATATATTCATGCACCTATGAAAAAAAAAGGTATATTTATCGGTATGGTATTTATAATTATGAGTGTATATCTACAAGACTTGCTTTACTACCAGTAATACCAACAATAATGATTCAAGTCTATTGTAAGCTGCTAAGATAGATAAATCAAGTTGATATTATTGGGACATGGATTGTGCTTTATTCTAAACTTGATTTGGAGTAGGTTACACAAAAATATTAAGGCTATTCTCGGAAATTCGGGTGGACTCATTAAATCGGGTACACGAAATCGACTGTATATATTATCCAACGAAGACTAAGGTATTGAAGGGGACACATGTTCTTAAAATGAATAAATAAATAAATAAATAAATAAATAAAGATTACTTAAGTTATCTATTATAATTAACATAAATTAAGTTTTATGTTTTGAACTAGATTTGAACCGGTATAATAAATCTCCTCAATTCATTTCGTTTTTATGTTAAGTTTGAATGTTGGAGAAATTAAATTAATAAAGGAATGTAATAAAAAAAGGAATGAAATAGAGAGTAGAATGATTTATTTTTGACTATGAATGAGTCATTTCATATATACCCTTTTCTAAGGAATAAATTTTACAAATTTGACATAGAAATAAAAATACTCCATCCGTTCCAAATTATAAGATTATTATTGACTTTCGAAAATCAATTTAATATATTTTCAAACTCAAAATTGAGATGATTCATTAAAGATAACGAAAAAGTAAAACTTGTAATGAGTAGATTTTTTGAGATAGTTTGTAATATTCATAATTGTATTGACTAAAATTAAAGAAATTCATATCAATTTTAAGTTTAAAAATATTTTAAGTTAACTTTAAAAAGTCATAATAATTTTATATTTTGAAACAGAGGTAATAATTCATTCAATTTCAATAAAATGACCAAACATTCTTTTTTATTACATAAGAATGACCGAATGAGTACATCATTTCATTTTCTCTCTAATTCTTGCAATGCAAACCCACTTAATTTGTTGAATGTGTTGGATCATTGATATCCTATATATTCTCCAGCTTTCATTATCAACTTTCTAAACAGTGTTAAAGAAAATCGCTAACAAACAGACAGAATTGCACGTGCACAACAAAAGTAGATAACTAGGAGGAAAGAAGATGCATGTTAAGCATTCTTCTGCAAGTAGGTAGCATAAGAGTGTGTGTGTGCGTGTATATATATATATATATATATATGTATGTATATATTTATATGTATGTATATATATATATGTATGTAGTTACATGTTTGAGTTTCTTCTTCTTCTAATCCAATCAGGTGAAAAGTACTCTCTCCATATGAATGGTTTATTAATGAAGAAACATGATGAATTGGGGGAGAAAGAGGTGCAAGATGTAAATTATCGTCGTCCCAAATTCAGAGTCTGCAAAGTTTTGGTGATCCCACAACATCAAAGGTGTTGTTGTAAGACAAAAAGGTTTCATTTTATCTTTTATCATTTGCAGAGCTACCTATCACCATGCATATGAATCATTTTCCCCCGCAATTAAGTATTCCTTCTATTACACTTTTTATTCAATTGACAAAATACATATTAGCGACATAAATATTATTTTTAACAACATTAATTAATACTAGCAAAATATTTATTTTTAAGGATTATTATGTCACTAGCTAAATGTAATATTTTTAATACTATTAGATAGAATATGGTTCGGAGGAGAGTCTGCCCCGTCTCTATATTGTCATCACAAAGGATTAGTGATATTCTTCTATTTAATTTAATCTAAATCAATTAACTTTCCCAATATTTTTGTGATTAGGGCAACCGGGAAAAACATTATCTCAGTTCCACCGTGCCATGGCGTATTCAAATATCTCATTCCATTGCTAATAGCAGTCCTAGCAGTGAAGTTTCAAGCCAAAGCACAAGACCCTTTTGACACACATCCCATAAATATGTGGGCTTTCCTTATATCCTCATGCACCTACTATTTGGTTTTGGGAATTATGAAAGAGACTCAATTAACTAATAAGTTTACAAGTTACTCGCATATTTTCAACCTTGTTATTATGGTTTTAGGTTCTCTTTCTTCAGTCTCTTTGTTATCTATTTTTCTACCAAGCTTAATGGGGCGGCTCATCTTCATGGCATGTGGCATTTTTTCTTTGATTTTAGCTCGCCATCTATTTAAGTGTATACACATATGGCTTGGCAATGGAACTAAGAAGGCAATTTCCTATGGACTTGAGAAAATTATTTGGATTTCGATAGGTCTCAGTCAAAGTCAACAAGTTTTGCCTAGTTGAGTTATGATATATGCCGACGGGGATGTTCATTTGTAGCATATGTTAAACATTATTAGGATGATATATATGTCTATTTCTAATATCCTAAGCTTTTAGATGAATTTGTTACTACATGACATCAGAGCTCGGGGTATGTAATATATTGGGTTCAAATATTTTCGATTGTACAATTGTCTTTATATTAATTTAATAGTGTATATGCACTTTAATTTATCCCTTTATGATATACATTGTTAATGTAATTCAGTAGATAAGCACACCTAGAGGGAGGGGGGGGGGGTGAATAGGTGAGATTGAAACTTAACGACCAATTGATAAATTTTCAAAATTGCTTTCTGCAGGAAATTCAGACAGTGATACTCTGTCTGAATTAGTGTCTGAATTAGTATATGTTCTTAGTGAAGGGACGAACAGACAGTTGTACACTGTCTGAATTGGTGTCTGAATTAGTACAAAACAAGACCCAACAGCAGAGTATTATGCAGATTACTTTTAAACAGAATTCAGACTTCAAGGATTAAACAACAAACATAAGCAAACCATAGACACAATGATTTTTTACGTGGTTCGGCCCTTAAACTCTAATCTAGAGGCCTACTCCACGTCCAATACCAATTGGTATTGGAGACTTTCTTTATTAAACTGTTAAACCAATACAGTACACAATAACTTCCCTGTTCTTATAGCTTTCCTTTGTGATGGACACTCCTTTCCCAATGCACTACTGCACTCCTTCTCACTACTGAGACCCTTGCTCCACAGCAACCTTGAAAGCTATCTGAGAACACAACCTATCAACAGCTAGATAGAACAAGCCACACACGGCTTACACTTTGAACAAAGATTTTGATTACACAATATCACTCTTCCAGCAGAGAATCTAATAACAATACACTGGGTGCTGGAAGTTCACTTAGAAAGTTTTATGACCTTATATCTATATTTGATTGGAACCCTTCTAAGTGAGTCTGAATAGCCAAGAGGAAGAAGATATTATAGGGCAGCTTCCAACGGCTATCTCTGTGACTGTTCCCATGAAATCCTTTATCAATATGGCACGGATCAGCTGACTAATGGAAGAGAGAATATTCTCCTCGATTTTAGAAGACAGGTATGAGAGAATATAAAATCTGAGGAAATATGCCAGAGAAGTCAGTTTAGCAAATATGGGGTTAATGCAAATATATAGACCACTTACTTGAGAATACCCAACTGCTTGAATGTAGACAACAAACCAACAGTACTCAGCTGAATAAAATAAGTATCTTGAAGTACTCACCCAGCTGGGATAATGCACTATATTATAGGCGTGCACCTCTTTCTTTTTACAACCATCAGACCAATATGGGAGACCACATATTTTATTTCCATGCACCAGAACATTATGGGAGAGCACATTGCATTAGACAAATATGGGATTGCCCATATTATATTCACATATATTACTATAGTTCTTATGACCATGCATGCATCGAATAGAATATAGCAAATACAAGAACCATGCACACTGCACAAGATAATAACCCATACTCATTTTGTTATCATTCAAAACACCAATTAACCAAACACTAACAGTTAATACATCTTTCTAATATCTTAAACTTTTAAATGAGTTAATTACATAACAAAGATTATATTAAAAATGTTGAAATCATTGAACTTATTTTGGCATTTCGAAAGACAATACAAATTATATATGGACCAAGAATAGGAAGTTAATTACAACTTTTTGCATGGAGTATTATTTTCAACAAGTGTACATTAGTTGTGTAGGTGATGTTGGCATCTTTAGATCGTACCTCTTTCTAATATGTTTTAAGATGAGTTGGTTATTTAACAAAAATTATATTGAAAATGTCGAAATCATTGAACTTGTTTTGGCATTTCAAAAGACAAAATACAAATTAAATGTGGACTAGGAATAGCTAGCCAATTACAACTTTTTGCATGGAGTATTATTTTCAACGTGTACATTAATTGTGTAGGTGATGTTGACATCTTTAGACCTGTTTGAGGAGTAGAAAAAGACCAGGAATAAAAAAAGATAAAAAGATTGAGCAACCAAAACTTGTTTTGTGGGAGAGTACTTCTAGGGAGCCCGGGAGTGGGAACCGGTTTGGTGCCCGGTCCAAAACTTTTTTTTTTTTTTTTTGCTTTTTCACTCCCAAATAATTTATATGATTTATTGGAACTGAATTTTTTTTAAAAAACAGTGATTTAGGCGTGACCCTGTTTTTGATATGTGTAACCCTGTTTTTGATATGTATCCAAATCACACCTAAATCACTGCTTTTTTTTAAAATTTCAGTTCTAATAAATCATATAAATTATTTGGGAGTGAAAAAGCAAAAAATAAAAATAAATTTTTGGATCGGACACCAAACCGGTCCCAAACTCCCGGGCTCCCTAGAAATTTTGTTTGTGAGTCCTTCTAAGGAGCCCGGGAGTTGGGAACCGGTTTGGTGCCCAGTCCAAAACTTTTTTTTTGTTGCTTTTTCACTCTTAAATAATTTATATGATTTATTAGAACTGAATTTTTTTTTAAAAAACAGTGATTTAGGTGTGATTTGGATACAAATCAAAAGCAGAGTTACAATAAATCATATAAATTATTTGGGACTGAAAAAGAAAAAAAATATATATTTGGACCGGGCACTAAACCGGTCCCCAACTCCCGGGCTCCCTAGAAATTTTGTTTGTGAGTCCTTCTAGGGAGCCCGGGAGTTGGGAACCGGTTTGGTGCCCGGTCCAAATTTTTTTTTTTTTTTTTTGTTTTTTCACTCCAAAATAATTTATATGATTTATTGGAATTGAATTTTTTAAAAAAACAGTGATTTAGGTGTGATTTGTATACATATCAAAAACAGGGTTACACATACGACACCAAACCGGTCCCCAACTCCCGCGCTCCCTAGAAATTTTGTTTGTGAGTCCTTCTAGGGAGCCCGGGAGTTGGGAACCGGTTTGGTGCCCGGTCCAATTTTTTTTTTCCTTTTCACTCCCAAATAATTTATATGATTTATTGAAACTGAAATTTAAAAAAAAAACAGTGATTTAGGTGTGATTTGAATACATATCAAAAACAGGGTTACACAGTGAAAAAGCAAAAAATTATATAAATTATTTGGGAGTGAAAAAGCCAAAAAAAAAAAAGAAAAAAGTTTTGGACTGGGCACCAAACTGGTTCCCAACTCCCAGGCTCCCCAGAAATTTTGTTTGTGGGATGGAGGGTGTACTATCTTTGTTTTGGGTATAACTTTTGATCATTTGGGGCTATAAGATTCATTTTGGAACACAAGACCGTTTTTTGGCCATGATGAATAAAATTTGAAGTCCAGAAGCACATGGAAAAATCAACTCTAGATACCCTTTTCGATGTTTTTCCTGAACTTATTTGGTTATTTAGTAAATTTGCTTTCTTATTTGTAAGAAGGATTGTTTAATTTAGAATATTTAAAGGTTTATTTCAATTGATAATTAATAAGTGAAGTAGTTCATCAAAATTATATATTGAATCTCTCTCTCTCTATATATATATTATAATTATTATTTGATGTGAGACTTTATATATACCTCGATCAACATTTAGTGTTTGTTTTATGAGAAGCTAGCTATAGTTTAATCACAATCATTATGTATCTTTATTTATTATTTATGTTATTTGATGGAAGACTTTATATATATATATATATATATATATATATATTATTGAACCAACGTGAATGTCTAAGTATTGTGATATGCGTGGAAGATTTTGTCACAATCTTTATTTATCTTCATATAATAGGAGTCATATCATTTAGGTTATTTAATTATGTTAGGCTGCTACTTCCAATGTGTATTTATACTGTGTATATTCATCAGAATTAATCAAGTGAGAATATTTGGCTTATTCTGGTATCAAGAGTCATTCCAATATTTTATCCTTCTTCCTCTACTCTATTACGACCCATATTTTCTCTTCGCTATTTTTCTCGATGGTGTCTTCCTCATCGTCTAGTACCACCAATGCCACCCCTATTGCTGCACAACCTATTCCAACCTTAAGCCAAGCCCATCACTGTTTATCCATTAAGCTTCAACTAAAGAATTATTTACTCTGGCGTATTCAGGTTGAACCATTCCTTAAAGGGCAAAAACCTATTCGGTCATATTACGGAACAATTCCAAAACTGTCGGCTTATCTTCCCACTCCTACGGACGTGCCACCGCAGATCAATCCAGAAGCTGTGGCCTGGGAAAAACAAGATCAACTAATCCTGAGTCTCCTTATCTCATCCTTAAGTGAAGAAGTTATACCTATTGTTGTTGGATTGCTAACTGCTGCGTGCTTATGGAAAGCTCTCTCATCTGCCTTTGCAAATCCCTCCACTACTCGTGCTCTGCAGTTGCATATTGCTCTTCAAAAGTCATAGACCGTTGATGAGTCAGTAATGGCCTTTTTGAATCGGTTGAGGCCGTTGGTAAACCATTAACTCTTGCCGAATTTAAGGTTTGTGTTTTAAAAGGCTTAAAGACAAAATTTAGTGAATTAGTGACATCACTTTCTCTCCGTACGGATCCAATTTCATTCTCTGATCTTTTAGGTCTGGTTCAGAATCATGAGTTCTTTCACTCTCCTAACTTGCCGATGGTGCCTCCTAATAATCCACCTGCTCTTCCCACGGTAAACTTTGTCAATCGACAACCATTCGTGGTTGTGGTCGTGGTCGCGGAAGGGGACGTGGTCCTGGCCGCTTCAATGCCACTCCTCGTCCACTCAACAACTCTAGTTTTCAGCCTCCGCCTCCACGTTCATGCTGTTAATTTTGTGGAGGGTGGAATCATGAATCCTATAGATGCTTCTATAGGCCAGAATGCTCGTTTGTCGCTGGACTTCTAGGAGGACCTCCCACGACAAATTACTCTACTGCAGCCTCTGGGATTCCACCTAATCACAATGTCAGCCTTAATTCTCTACAGTGGTACCCTAACACCCACTACAAAAAAACTAGTCATAGCCGACAGACAATTCTGTTGGGTATGACCCATTGTCCGTCGCCCATCCCGTCGCCCCAGGTGTCGTCGCCCCGTGCCCCCGTTGAGCGTCGTCGGTGTTGAGGTCATTCACAACAGCTACATTAGCGACGACATGTTCGCCGAGAATAAGTCATTGGCAATGGCAGTAGCGACGGAATGTCCGTCACCTATGACTCGTTTAATAATAATATTAAAAAGTCATAGGCGACAGATCGTTCGTCGCCATTAAGTGTTTCCGTCGGCAATGAGTAATTTTAAATTTTTAAATAAAATGGTCATTCCCAACGGCACGTCCGTCGGCTATGAGTCATGTGTCCGTCGAGAATGACATTTAAAAAAATAATATTTTTTTTCTTAAATTTGCAAAACCCCCTGTTTATTATACATAACTATACCTGTTATAAACCAAAAGCAATAAATAATTCTTCATTAATGCATACCAATAACTATCAAATATATATAATAGCCATCAATATGTATACAACATAATCACATAAATAATAAAAAGTAACTAGATACAAAATGTAAAAGTTGTACAACCCTAAAACTAGTTTAAATACATAAAAGTAAATATATAAACATAATCAGTTGTCATCGCCATCGGCAGACAAACGAATATCGTCTATCATGCCACTGCCGTCGCCATCAGCAGTCCCACCCTCCGTACCATCATCATTGCCCTTGCGGTCCTCACCATCTCCTCTGCGGTCCTCGCCATCGGCGCCCCTTCCACCGTTTTCATCATCACCGCTGGCTCCACCCCTGCCACGAGTCTCATCAACAAGACCCTACAAAATTAAAATATTAAAAGCTAAATATAAACAAATGCAAACATAATTAAATAATTTTTTTAGTCTTTTTAATATAAGTTAGGCAAACGAGCTTTTAACTCGGCCATCGGAACTCCGAATCGAGTCCCGTAAGTTGTTACGTGTTAAAAATATATAAGAGGTGCTTCGCCTACGGTTTCGCATCGTGTCGATGCCCAGGGCCTGTTTTGGTCTAGTTTTCCTAAATTTTTCTAAGTATTTTTTATATAAGTTAGGCAAACAAGCTTCTAACTCGGACACCGGAATTCCAAATCGAGCCTCGTAAGTTGTTACATATTTAAAATATATAAGAGGTACTTTGCCTATGGTTTCGCGTCGTTTCGACGCCCGGGGCCTGTTTTAGTCTGATTTTCCTAAATTTTTTTAAGTGTTCTTTTTATAAGTTAAGCAAACGAGCTTCTAACTCGGACACCAGAACTCTGAATCGAGTCCCGTAAGTTATCACGTGTTTGAAATATATAAAAAGTCCTTCGCCTACGGTTTCGCGTCATTACGACGCCCAGGGCCCATTTTGGTCAAGTTTTGCTAAATTTTTCTAAGTGTTCTTTATATAAGTTAGGCAAATAAGCTTCTAACTCGAACACCAGAATTCCGAATCGATTTCCGTATCTTGTCACGTGTTTGAAATATATAAGAGGTGTTTTGCTTGCGGTTTCACGTCGTTTTAACTCTTGGAGCCCGTTTTGGTCTGGTTTTCCTAATTTTTTAAAGTGTTCTTTATATAAGTTAGGCAAACGAGCTTCTAACTCGGACACCGGAACTCCGAATCAACTCTTGTAAGATGTCACGTGTTTAAAATATATAAGAGATGATTCGCCTATGGTTTCGCATCATTTCATCGCCCGAGGCCCGTTTTGGTCTAGTTTTTCTAAATTTTTCTAAGTGTTCTTTATATAAGTTAGGCAAATGAGCTTTTAACTCGGACCACCGGAACTCCGAATCGAGTCCCGTAAGTTGTCATGTGTTTGAAATATATAAGAGGTGTTTTGCTTATGGTTTGTGTCGTTTCGACGTTTGGGACTCGTTTTGGTCTAGTTTTTCTAAATTTTGGTAAGTGTTCTTTATATTGTTTGCCTAATTTTATACTTAGGAAATACACGCAAGTATACGCGATCGACTAGTAATATAATGGCAAGAAGAGTATCGTTCCCATAGAAAATTATTTAATAATAATTACCAAGTATTAACTCTTAACCAAATTAATTTTATTTAAACAATTGATTTAGATTATAAAATAAAATCTAATTAACAACTACTATAAATTACTGTCAAGGATTAGAATCAGACTAAGTAGAACACCCTAATTAACTAAATCACTATATCTTTATGTGAATTACAATTAAAGAGGATTTAAAACTTAAGTTCTCATAAGATTACATATGACATATAGATATATCTCTATCATATACACAAATTATGAATTCCATCTAATGTAGAAAACATAATGATATGCTACCATACCCAGGTCTAAACCTATACTCCATCTCTCAATTTCATATAGATTACTATTCTAATTACTGGCCAGATAATTAAACTTTTAAGCACAACATATAATAGACAATCCAATTATAATCAATAATAATCAATAAGGAAGCAAATTAATTAAAACTACACATTGAGTTCAATTGCAATCTTAATTAAAAATTAGCCCATAAATAAAAAAGAAATCAATATCATAAAATAATTTATCATGTTCATAATATAAAAATTAAAAAAAAGGGAAGAGATAAGAATCTGTATTTTATACGCGATCTTTACTTTAGCCTTCAATCCTTGCAATCATTCCTTTAAATTCTTATTCAAATCTGATGAAAGCCTTGCTTCTAATTTTACTCGTACTCCTACTCTACTCCTAAATTGTGTTATTCTCTAGTTTGTAAGTCTCCAAATCATGTGTCTTGATGAGTATTTATAGGTTACAAGTCAAATCCCAAACTTAGGAGGACACCCAATCCAATTTGGAGTCAAAAAGTATGAAAAAACGCGTCCCCGTTTGATCTGACCTGACCCCAGGCGCTGCCGCGCACGTTTCTGGTGCTGCAGCGCTGAATTCTCTGGTGTTGGGCACGACCGCGCCCGTGTCCAAAATGAACTAGAAACTGGCGCGGCCGCTCTAGGCAATTTTTTGTTGTGACATCCTTTGGTAAAATGGTCATAACTCTCTCATACGAACTCCAATTGGGACGATTCAAGATGTTCTGGAAAGCTATTGGCTTGCGGGGGAATATTGAACCAACGTGAATGTCTAAGTATTGTGGTATGAGTCGAAGACCTTGGAGCAATTTTTATGTTTATCTTTATGTATCTTCATATAATAGGAGTCTAGGTTATTAATTAGTTATGTTAGGCTGCTACTTTCCATGTGTATTTATACCATGTATATAAATGGTTTGTTGGAAATTTAGCAATATTAACAAGATCGACATAACAATAAAAATTGGAACAACTTATCTGGTATAATAGGAATGAAGAACCGAGGCGTAGCAAAGCTACTGTCCTAAAAAGTGATTCCACCCCCACTGGTAATAACCTTCGGTACAAATGGGCTCCCGGCGTTCACCCTCCAGGATTCAACGGTAAAACCTCCAATTGTGTGTACTCACAGAAAGAGGTTTTGGACTTGTCTTTGTGGATTGTCCGACTCAAGGAATAATAAAAGAATGTTTAATGAAGAGAGAGTTTGTTCATGTATGAAGTTGTTGTTCTTAACATCAAGATCTGCTCAAGTATTTATAGGAGAATGGGGATGAGATCTGAAGTATAAAACATGTTTTCTGTGACTTAATCAACAAAAAACATGTAAGTTAACTTAATCTTGGTAAAACATGAAAGAAGTTTCAGGAACAAAAAATGTGTTTGAGACTTAATCAACCAAAAACATGGAATTCAAATATATACTAGTATACCAAAGAAAAGTTCTCAAACTAAAACAATGTGGGACTTTGGCAAAACTAAGGCTTTTGAAGCACAACCAACAAATGAAAAGTTCACAACTAATCAATGTGGGACTTTGCCAAAACTAAGGATTTTGAAGCATAACCAACAATCCCCCACATGATTCAAAATTATCAGGAAGAATTTAGAAGAAGTGAGAAGGGCAATGGATTTTAGATACATCATGTCGATACCTTGTGGGTTTGAATCGACACTTAGTGGAACAAGCTCATGATTGTAGATTATAGGTGAATAAAAATCTTGAACCCATTATCTGTGATACAAACAGTTGAACTTGCACACATAACAAAAAATCCCGAATCCACACAAGTCCGCGGTTGGGCGCGTTCTAGGCCATGCGCCATATCCCAGATTTTCATAAAGGCTCTAGAGAGTTTGCCATAGGCTCTCATAGGAAGCGGCCTACACTTCCACCTTTATATAGGTGAACCCATCAAGTGTAAACTGACATACACCACCCTTTAGGACTATGAGTTTCATTAAGAATCTAAACGATTCATCCTTTCACAATTTGTCAGTAAGCACATGCACACAACAAGGGATATAAATAATTGCAGTGCTATAATTAAGTAATTCCGTGACTTGTTGTTACCCATTGAACCCAATTCATGGGATCTCCAATCACATGGGTTGGGTTTCCATCACGTATTACTTACTCAAGATGTTGGCAATAGTCCCATCCCTCTGGATGCTTCTTGGACATTTTTTAATCAATCCCTTTGTAAGCGGATCCGCTAGGTTCTTTTAAGAACTCACAAAATTCCATGGAAATAACACAGTTACTGATCAGTCATCGTACAATATTATGTCTCAAACGAATATGTCTCTGTTTCCCATTATACACGTGGTTCATTGCTCGTCCAATAGCAGCTTGAGAATCACAATGCAGAGATATAGAATGAATTGGTTTTAGACCACAACGTCAGCCAATAAATTCCCCAACCACTCTACTTTTGTATCTGCCAATTCTAATGCAATAAATTCAAATTCCACAGTAGATCTAGCAGTACAAGTTTGTTTAGCAGATCTCCGAGAGACAGTTCTTTCACTTAAAGTAAACACATATCCACTAGTGGAGTTTGATTCATTATTATCAGATACCCAATTAGCATCACAATATCCTTCTAAAACATTAGGAGACTAGTAAAATGTACACCTACATTAACTGTTCCTTTTAAAAAATATCTCATTAGACGTGACAATGCATTCCAATGATCTTATGAAGGATTATGTGTATATCTGCTAAGTTTACTAATGGCATATGCAATATCGGGTCGAGTACAATTCGTTAAGTACATTACACCATCAATGATTCTGGCCTCTTCAGTTTGTGCAATACCAATCCCCTTTATTTTCTTTAAATGCACACTAGAGTTACAAGGTGTTCCTAATGACTCTTCATTAAAGAAATTAAATTTCTTAAGAATTCCACATAAAGAGACCAAGATAAAAACAAACTATGTGAATTTTTATTAATTCTCATGCCAAGAATCAAGTTCATTTTTCATGTCAAATTTAGAGAATAAAAACGTTTTAATATTTTTCACAACTTTCTCATCAGTACCAAATATCAGCAAGTCATCCACATATAAATAAATAAGCACATCATAATTTTCATGTTGTGTATCTCATGCATATATCACATTTATCATGTTTCACATCTTATGTATAATATCGCTTCACATCCCATGTATAAGTCGCATTTTATACATGTTTCATCTTTCTCATATTGTACATTTATACATGTTTGACATATGATACATGTTCCATAATACTCATGCTTCGCATTTCTCAAATTATATAGTTCACATAGAACAATTAACTTTAATCATCAACTGACTATTAACAGTTATTATCACATCGTTGCACGTAGTGCACATTAAAATAATTCACAAGAATTTCACATAATGTTAAACATTAACACATAACAACAAGTGCTGAAAAACTTGTTTTAAAATTATCAATAAACTCATCATATTTTAACTACATTTAAAACCCAATAAATTTACATCTTCTAGGCAAAATAATTAGCTCTCATGTATGATTAGTCATAATGGATTCTAGTTCACTATTAATGACATCTTTCCACAAGATTGCATCAATTGATTTTATTTCTTCTTTTTAGGTCCATCTTTAGTTACCAAAATTTTTATAGGCAACATTGTTTGAAACATATCCAATAAAAATACAAAACATTATTTTATGTCCAATTTTATTCCCTTTTAAAATTCTGGTATAGCTATTTTAGCTAGACACCCCCACATTTTCAGATTACCCCAAGTTAGGGCATGTTCATTCCATAATTGATACGGTGAAGTCTATCCTTTTATGTGGAACTCTATTAAAAGTTATTTTGTCAGAAAAGCAAGCTACTTCCCACATATTAGAGGATAAGGTAAAGCTAATAAACATGATATTCATTATATCTTTAAGAGTTCTATTTTTCCTTTCAACCTCAGCTTTATTTAATAAACATTTATCCAACTTCATCTTTTAGAGGTAATGAGATAGATATGAGTATATCTAAAATTATCATCATTGTTCACCGTCTTTGCCACATGAACCAAATTAACATAAAATAATGGTACATAAAACTAGAAGAAAGACTTCGTCAGGCTTAGAATACACAATCCATATAAAATGCACAATTATTTACCATTAATATTTCAGCTCATAATATATGAATTTAGGAAATAATTCAATTAAGTTACAACCTAAATCACTCCCACTAGGAACAACGGTACATGTGTTAATTATAACATGATAATTTAATTCCAAGCACCAACAATTAATATTTCAAAAATATTATCAAAAGGAATTAAATAACATACAATATTACTCAATTAATATTACAAGTATGTTACAAACACATTAAAATACTTCCATAAAATTTACAACAGTATATTATCATCTCAAAAGGTTACGGTAATTTTCTGATAATTATGTTAATTACCACAATTAATTAACTATTGCATAATTAAATTGGAGATTAACTAAAATTATCCAAATATATTAATTTTCCATAACATCAGTGGAAATATTAATATCATGCCAATAATTAATATCTGTTAAATTTTCAGAATTTAATAATCACAATAACAATTTAATAATTGATTTTCATGCATAAAATAATTAATAAATCATTTTTCAAGAAGAAAATTAAAAACTGTCGGGCGGGTCAGCCCGTCGAGCACTGGGTCGAATTTGGGTGCACGGGTAGCAGAGTCAAATCTGGACCGGAATATAGCCTAGACCACCATATAATCAGCTTGGCCGCTTACACAGCCCTCAAGAATTAGGCCCTTAGAAAAAATTCACTTGTTAGTAATTTTATAAGGAAAACTTCCTTAGGTTTTTAACATTTAACCAATGTGGGACTAATAGACAAGTAGACAACCAATGCCTTCACTTGATAGTCCATTTACAAGGAAGGATTCCTTAGATATTTATCATTTAATCAATGTGGGATTTAAAGATAAGTACCTTGCAGACAACCAAAGAACCAAAGACCAAGTGGATGTTTATCCCACATCGGATATGAAAGGCTATCACTCCAAGTTCACCAAGTATTTATATGATAGTCACTTTCTTTCTTTACCTATTACTTGGACTTTTTGGAGTCCCACATTATCTAACAATGTAATCTTGTCCTACATTTGTTTTGTCCTACATTTATTTTATAAATGGATGGAAAGTATATTCGAATAAAGAACAAGGTATTAGATCATGTAGTGTCCCCTACATGTATGATTATCTTTAACAAAATTCCCTTTTGCAGAATTATCTCCATTCGATTTTTCAAAAAAAATTCAGTAGCAATATTATCAAAAATAATAATCTTATCAAAAACAGCATTAAAAGTAGTAGCAAGGACTTCCACAATAGGATCCACATACTCATTCCAGATTTATAGTTTCTAAATAAAACAACACGTTTTTTAGATCATTTTTTAATATTTGTACCATGAAAGGGTTCAATTTTAGCAAAGTTTAAAGCAGATTTAATCTTGTCAATAATTCGAATCACTTTTTAGATTGTTGGAAATTTAGCAATATTAACAAGATCGACATAACAATAAAAATTGGAACAACTTATCTGGTATAATAGGAATGAAGAACCGAGGCGTAGCAAAGCTACTGTCCTAAAAAGTGATTCCGCCCCCACTGGTAATAACCTTCGGTACAAATGGGCTCTCGGCGTTCACCCTCCAGGATTCAACGGTAAAACCTCCAATTGTGTGTACTCACAGAAAGAGGTTTTGGACTTGTCTTTGTGGATTGTCCTACTCAAGGAATAATAGGAGAATGTTTAATGAAGAAGAGAGAGTTTGTTCATGTATGAAGTTGTTGTTCTTAATATCAAGATCTGCTCAAGTATTTATAGGAGAATGGGGATGAGATCTGAAGTATAAAACATGTTTTCTGTAACTTAATCAACAAAAAACATGTAAGTTAACTTAATCTTGGTAAAGCATGAAAGAAGTTTCAGGAACAAAAAATGTGTTTGAGACTTAATCAACCAAAAACATGGAATTCAAATATATACTAGTGTACCAAAGAAAAGTTTTCAAACTAAAACAATGTGGGACTTTGACAAAACTAAGGCTTTTGAAGCACAACCAACAAATGAAAAGTTCACAACTAATCAATGTGGGATTTTGCCAAAACTAAGGATTTTGAAGCATAACCAACATGGTTTACATGCATGCTTTTGGAAACAGATTGCCAGGGGCGTAGCTAGGAAGAGGCTGGAAGGGGTCAAAGATCCCCCACCCCACCCCACCCCACCCAACCCCCTACTCCCTACCCCCTTACCCCTTATAGCATAGTATTGTTAAATTTTATGTTAATATTGATATTGGTCCTTCCCGTATCGTGTAAATATTTTTGAGTAATGGGTTCATGTTTTGATAATATAAATTTATACCATATTACATCCAAAATAATATATAGAGTTGATTTTCAAGTTTCAATGCATTCAAAGCTTAGTTCCAATTTTCAAACTCGGTAGATAAGGTTAAATAAACAAGGTTAATATTAAGAATAATGTTAAGTATCTCAAATTATTTCAAATATACATGTTATTATTGTATTGCATTGTATGTGGTATGTAATGACTTCTTATGATCAACCATGATAATGAACAACAAAAATAATGATGACATGTGTATTGAGATGCATTAATTTGAGATTCAAAATAAATAAAATTGAATCCTTTAGTATTACCCTAATATTAAAATGCATTGATAGATAAATTCATATGTATGTTGAAACTAAAAATATATAAAGCTCTATATTATTAAATACCATGAATAATTTTTAATGTTTGATTATTTTTTTTTTTTTTTGATAAAATTTTCAGTCCCCTCCCTCTCAAAGCCCTTGCAGAATGCTATATACTTGTATATTTTGTATTGTAACACATAAATTTTTTGAATGCCCTCACTTTACAACTACAGATGAATTATATAATCAACATCAATAATCTCTAAGTTACGATCTCAGTAAACTTCAAACTCTATGAGTGAGAAGTGTCAATTAGGAGGAAAGAGTATTGTGACACCCCATTTTGGGTACATATGCATGAAACAGTAATCCTTTCGGAGTCTCCTTTAATTTGTATAACTGGCTAGCTTGCTAGGATATCAAGTTGTCTTCTTAATTTCGTCACTATAAATTTTCTGATGAAGAGGCCTATTAATCTTGGTAGATTATATATATGTTCAGAATAACGCATGTAAACACAATTAAATGGACATAATTAATTCCTAGGGCCAAACAACTGTATAAGTTAATAAAAATGTTAGATTCTCATCGCGCTTAAAAAAAATTGAAAATAAACTATCAACACACGCAGCAAGCACCACACACATACAGGTTTAAAAAGAATGAAACAAATATTTTCTAAGCACCGGTGAATTTTGCTGATCCAAGATCACAGTTGAGCCCACAAATTTAATTTCTAGTTGAGTGTTTCAGTCATGGTAATGAGTATGACGTTTCTGGTTTCTCTCGTAAAAAAGACAAATGCTTTAACTGTTATTCCTTAGTTTTTAACGACCACAGAAATATTACAGGTCATGTCTCTATATATATATATACACACACACGCACACATGATGATGCTGATAAAGGTATATTGTGTCAAAGGTAATACATTGAATGGAACGACTTAGAGAAATTAATATGTTGATCATGGTAGATTTAAAAAGCTACAAACTAAATTAATGGGCAAAGAATTAATAAATGGTAAGTCCAAGCATGTGTGTAGGAAAAATGTGGAGGTATGGATAAAAGTGAAGAAAAGAAATAAATTTCTTACGACCATTACAAAGATGATCAAAGTGTTCCAATGTATTAAATAATCGTACACGTCTAGAGAACATATAATTAAGACAAAGTTCGTGGCTCACAGTTTCATTAATTAGTTGATAATAACAATTCTTGCGATTGAAGGTATCAGAAAGTCCACTGAATTAAATTAACAAGATTTTCAAGTAGGTACATCGATTTTGAAGTTTCACATTTTTTGTACCAAAAGAAGTTCAAAATAGAGTGTTGAATTAAAGTAAACTTGATTTTGGTAATTAATCTGCATTGGGTGCATGAAAGTTTCATGAGTAGGTTAGAAGTTTATCTATATGATACATGTATGTAAATCTTGGTCCATATATTGGCCAAGTGATGTTGTATTTAGTCTTGTATTGAATCATTTTGTTCAAGTGGAATGAAAATAATTTATTGAGGTTCTCCAAATATACCCACTTAATATTCTCATTGTTGTATTTAACAGCAATAAAAATGTAGAAACTGAGAAAAGTCACCCTCATAGAGTCTAGTAAGTCATTTGAACGCCGCTTCCCTTTTGCTACCACTTATAAGTTGAAGGAAAGTTATGGAGCCTTTCCACCTTTCATGCCAATCTTGTCACCTGAGAAGAAGACATTTGTACAGCCAAAGAGACCATGAATTTCTTCCACTATTAATTCTTATCTCTCTAATCTCTTTCTCCCTATCCGACAATGGAAAAAGCTAACTTCCCCCATAAAGTTGAAACCTAATCCAAATTTAGTTATTAATAGATGTTTTATGCGACAGCAATGAGAGATGATCGAAATTGTTAATAGGGCCAAACTTTTAACTTAGTTTTAAAACTACTCATTTCCTTACAGAATTAGAGATATATTTTGAAAACGATAATTTTCAAGAAAATTTTTAGTTTTTCAAACATATATATCACTAACACCTACTAGAAATGCAATAGTAATGTCATGATAATTTTCAATATATTTGGAATACATATATATATATATATATATATATATATATAAATTTACGATGCTATGTAATCCCTTTGTTGGCTTTATTCATATCTTTTATATTTGTCACGTGTTGTATTACTTTGGGTTTCAATAAAAAAAATTTTTATGATCAAAAAATAAAAATAAATAATGATATGTTAGAAATTTCATATTGTATAAAACTAGAAGGATGCTAATATTGCTAGAGTAAAATGATGTTGTCAGAGAAAATATACACTAGGCTTTCTATTGTTTTAGCTATAACAACATTTAACATTTTAAACGACATTTATTGCTCTGACAATATTATTTTTGCTCCAACAATATTAATTGTCATGGAAATGTATATCTAACTTCAAACAAACAAGCTAAAAAGAAAATATATATTTAAATTTGAATAATATTTCAACCGTACTAAAAAGAATTCATTAGAGGTAGAGTCAATTGATCAAGCTAGTCTAAAATCTTAATCTAAGATGAAATTTACATTAAGACTGCTCTAAAATAAACTTCTCAAGATTCCATTCTACCGCCTCCATCAGTGCTTTCAAATAAAATAATGTACCTTAAGGCTGTGTAACATATACCGTATATATCTAGGGTTCATAATAGACACAATAATGTAGCTGAGGCTTGTACCATATACAGTGTGTGTATATATATATAGTATATATATATAGGGCTATATGTATAGTACACAGTCGTTTATGGCGACGATTTTTTTGACTATAGCGACGGTTCAACCGTCACCATAGATATTCTGGTCTATAGCGATGGTTGAACAGTCATTATAGCCCAAAAAACCCGTCGCCATAGGCGACTGTGTACTACACAACTGTGTATATACATTTTCTCATATATATATATATATATATATATAAATTTAAGATTATCCTTACAATAAATCGTGATCGTCCATCCGCAGATCTAACGGTGAAAATAATATTCCGTCTGCACTTTAATATGGGGGAGCTCGCAGAACTAAACTGCGGATTGCAAAAGTGACCAAAATGTCTTTAGGTTCCGCAGTTTAGTTCTGCGGACGAGACAAATGACAAAAAAAACTTAGCCCAAATTTATACCGTCTGCACTTTAGTTATGCGGATGGTAAATCCACTTAAACCACTTTATCTCCTATGATCTCAGTCTGGTTCTCACTTCCCCAATTCTCCACCACATTCGGATCAAATTCACCCACTTTAAATTCATCTGCCAGTACACCATTCTCATCCACCACCGCCATCGTCGGCGGCGGAGAAGCCAAAGAAACTGTTTGTACATTTGGGTTTGGGGAAATTGATTGCTTGTCGGTGGTGTCCTTGATGAGAGAGGAGAGATCGAACGTTTTGTTGAGATTAGGAGAGAGAGTGACTCAAGTGAAAGGGGATTGACGTGAATTGATTTCCATTATCGGACCAATGTTTCCCTAAGTAGAAGAAAGCAACTGAAATTAATACAAAAGCTGAAATTTTTGTAAATGTCCATGATTTCAATAGATCTCCTCCATTGTTGAATCTCTTCATTCTTCAATTTTCTCTACCAGATCTAAACTCTCTTACTTTGTAAAAGCTTCTAGTGTGCCAGTGATGATTCAGTGAAGTGTTTAAAGTGGTGCTTATGTTTATCTCTCCTAATTTTTTGTTTTAAGTGGATTTACCATCCCCACAACTAAAGTGCGGATGGGGAATATTGTAAAAATGCTATTAAATTTTTTGAGGGCCGCAGTTTAGTTCTGCGGTTCCCCCATATTAAAGTGTTGACGGAGTATTATTTTCATTGTTAGATCTACGGATGGATGTCTACGATCTGTTGTAAGGATAATTTTAAATTTATAACGTTGACTATGTATCGGTCCCTATATATATATATATATATATATATATATATATATATATATATATAGAGAGAGAGAGAGAGAGAGAGAGAGAGAGAGGATTGTTTGTTATAACTTACTTGCGTGTTGATTCAGAGAAAAATAAAAACCAAACGTCAGAAACATCCTTGTACTGGCTAATAATATGTTATATTATCGCTTCATCCCGTTCACATTTGTAAGTTTTAAAACAGAAAGTTTCCGTACAAGTCTGTATCTAATATTTATATATAATAGATCATATAAAATGACCCTGCCGAATGCTGTTTATAAATGCCTAATTTAGAGGACACGTTGCATTATATATATGGATGATTGAATTTTAAAACTTAATATCATTAGTTTTTTACATGGCACAATTAGAATCAACTTGGAGTCTTCTTTTCTGTATTATTTGCTAGGTATCAAGTTGCCTTCTTGGTGAAGTATGGAATATTCTTTTGAAGAGGACAATGGATCTTTTCCAAAATATAAGGCGCCATGGACAAAAAGAATATTGAGAATAACGCGCACAGTGCAAACACACTGATACAAACCTAAAATGCATTGTGCAAAAACCTATTTTACAATATCCCCTAAAATCAAATAGTCAAATAAACAATTATAAGGGTATTAAAAAAACCCATTAGGGTTAAACTTTGAGCTAGAAGACTAAACGGAAGAATGAATCGAATTATCGATTATCCTTGCTTTGGGAAAAGGAGAAAAGCGCGTCCAAAGTTTATTATGAATTAATGCAAGAAAAGTTAACATCATGGTTAACTACATTACTGTTTTTTTGATAGTGAAGTAAATTGTCATTTTTTGTGGAATATGTACTTTTGCTGGAGAGTTAAATTAGTCATAGCCGACTCAACCTTGTTTGGTTATTTCACAATCTTTGTTTTTTGTATTAAAACAAAACTATTTTCAAATTCAGTATATTACATATGAGTTGATGAATCATGAACTACGTGTATTTTGGTCCCCACAATAGCTATATGTACGGCCAATTTTGCTTTAACTAAAATTTCTTAGGGTTTAACGATCTGACAAGTATAAAAAATTGAGATCATTTGATAGAATTAATCATATAAAAACAATCTAGCTGTAATAACTATACTAGTATCAAAGGATCAAAGAGAGATCAGTGGCTTAGCTGAAATAGAGATGAGTAATGAAATTAGAGAAGTTCATGAAAATGTAGCCAGCCATGAAGTCGTAGGGTTTCGAATTGCCAGGAGAACGAAGAGAACAATGAAAAAACGTCGCAAGTGTCATCACAAGCATGATAAAAGGTTAACTTGCTTCCCTTTTTTACATCCTTCATTTACAGTTTTGGTTTACAAAATTGGTTAAAATTTTTTAACTCGTTTAGTTAACTAACCAAATTTGAACTAAACGAGCTCATTGGGAGCTCCCTTCAGTCCAATAAGTGGACGAAGAATACGTAATGACTTGCTCCCACATCATGCATCTGGCTAAACTTAACTTTCTTTGCTTCTCCTCGATCTGCATTTGTAATCGCATATTTACTCAAATATTCTAATTAAAAAGCGTACAAGAAAATATTAAGCATAACCAAATGCATAAGATGACAGCTCTATCCGCTCCTCAGCCCTCAGTATTGGACTGAGGGGAGCTCCTCAACTATCCACATTTATCTATATATATGTATGTATATTTCTCTCTCTCACACACAGAAGAGAAGGAGAGTGTCAAGAAACTAAGCTTTATAGAGAAATGGTCCCCTTCTTTCCTTTGGTTCCTTATAAATAGCTAGAGCTCCTCACTTTGAAAGAGTAAAAAAATGGTTCAATGGGAATCTTTGACTAAATTCCAGAATGCACCCTAAATTTAGGCTCTTTTCATTTGCAGCCCTAGCTAGCTACATATTCACACACATCATATTCGATAATCTATCTATTCATGTTCTATTTGTTGATTAATTTGGCTAGGGTTCATGATCAAGACACGATTTCATCAACAACATGGCATATGGCCCAAGTCACAGCCTTCTTAATCACATCATTACTTGGGCTCCTTGAACTCAAAGACCAATCACCTTTTGAAACAAACCCTAAAAATATGAGAGCATTCTTCATAACCATTTGCATCTACTGCATCGCATTAGCAGCTAAGACGATGGTTACAAGTACTAATCCAATTTACTCAAGAATTTTTGGACATCTAAGCCTCATACTTGGAGCTCTTTCTTCGATCTCCTTAGCAGCAATCTTTGTCCCCCAATGGCTTAGTTGCAGTATCTTAGTAATGGGGGCCTTTTTGCTAGTAATTGTGGCACGACACTTGTTTCAGAAAGTTATGCTATGGTTTTACAGTAAGATTACAAATGCAGTTGCTCAAATACTCAACATATTTGGGAGGTTTATGGGTCGAAGATTGATGGAGCAGCAACATCTCCTGGTATAACAATCTATTTATATATATATATATATATATATATATATATATATATATATATATATAGGGGTGCATTATATCATAACTTCTTTATATATATCACCTTTATCTTTACTTTCTATGTTGCAATTCATTTAAAAAGAGAGGTCACACAGTTTTAATTGAAGAATCATACGCGGATTGCAACATAGGAGGTGATACAAAGGATGGTATATATGGTGACAAATTTCTGTATATCTATGGCCACTAGAGGCGCATGTATAGTTTGCACTGAAAACCTATACATTGTATCAATAAAGCTAAGAGCACCAAAAGAAAGTCCCAGATTCTCTTTACTTTTGGTATAGAAAAGAGTTGCATAAGTTGCATTGTACAAAAATTAGTTTTTGTCCAACAGATACAACTCTTTCCTTCACATATTGAAAAGAGTTGTATCCCTGTTTTTTCCTTAGATTTTCTTCCGGCGCCCCTAGCTTTATTGATTTTGTATTACGACAAACGATATTATTTGTAAACGTGCTTCTTTGTGTAGCAAACTGTGGGATTTATGTACTTCAGTGTTATAGAAAAATGGTTTTTAAGAAAATCTTTTTTCTCATCAGGATACATGCCAAGTCAGGATACATGGTAACTTAATTTGTTTCTTTTGCTTTTTCTTGGACAGACTAATTAGTACTTTGAACTTTGAAGTACTCCATATATTAACCAAATATTACAAAGAGTATGCCACCGTGATCTCTTCACCTCACAGTCGTTGGAAATTAAGTGCAAGAAAGTTAGAACTGATTCGTCATGCCAGCTAATGAATTTTACTATAGTATCTTATTTATTTATTATTATCACAAAAACCAAATCCAGATACTACAAACAAGAAGAAACATATAACAGCCAAAATTTCACTGCAAAATGTTTTATGCCATGATCAATGTACTCAGAATCTACGAAGAATTAGTTTAATAGGAATATCTAGGATCTGTTGGAATATGATCTACTTAGAATCGACAAGGAAATCTGGTAATTACTTCAAATTTTGGTCATTTACAACACTTACGAGAAATTTATGTTAATTCATTTAAGTTTGAATCTGCAATTCAAAGAATCCGGCCAAACATTGTAAGGAACGAATGGCTTTCTAGAGGACGTTCACAGGGTAAAATTAACAAATCAAAGGAATTTTATTTGTACTATTAAATGAAGGTGACAGTTTAAGGTTCTTAAAAAATGAAATATTTTAAAAGAAAAAAAATCAAAGGAATAAAAATTTGTACTTAATTATAGCATCTTTAATAGTTTATCCCTTCATGTCTTAATTGTTACTTGACTTGTAAAATGTAAGGTATAGACATGCATCAGGTATGAAAATGTAGAATAGGAAAAAGTTCTTTCTCATGCATCCTATTCTTACATGTAGAAAAGGAAAAGTTCATTTCATTAAAATGTAAGTTTACAGATTTATTTATTTATTTATTTATTTTATTTGCAGCTTCTTTCAATGGTGCACACTTCAGTTTAATAATTTTGTGAGCCAGTAATTTAAACACTCAAAATATATAGCCTTTCATTCTTTCTCATCGACTCCTATTCGTATGTGTTGAATCCAAATAATTTTCTTTTTCCTCCATGCATAGATCAATGCCATCCAAATGATAAGAAAAACATTACATAGCTGGTGATGAATTTTGAATGCCCTCACATTAGTTAGGAAGTTAATTCAAGCTAATATATGTACTGAGAGAGTGTCTCACAATGACGATTACTATTGTAGAGATGCCACTACTTTAATTAAACACGTATAAACTTGTGTCATTTAAAAGTGTAAGTCATTCCAAAAAGAGTGGGTGTGTGATTCATTTCAAAAATTGTGAATGCTTTATTTTGAGAGTAATTTTGAGCCATTTTTTTTGAAGGAAGAAAGTTTTTGATTTTTTAAAAGTCCTTTGAAAATTAGGTCTTGTAAGTGACCTTTGAAAAGTTATTTTTGTTTTGAAAGATATCTTTTAGGGTTTTAAAAATCATCTTTTTGAAGTTATTTTTCAAAATTGATGATATATGTATAGATTTATAAGGAAATTAATGTTTTTAAGTGAAATTTTTTGAAAAATATTTTCGTATGAAAAGTCTTTGACATATAATAAAAAAGTGATAAAAATTAAGGTTTTGGAAAAGTATATAGATTTCTCAAATTTCCTTTTTTCAAAGCCCACATCGGTCAACTAAGACTTGGAGACTCAATATATAATTTGAAAGGCTACTCCATTCATTGCCAATTAGTTTTGAGTTAGATGTTTCAATATGGTATCAGAACAGACGTCATTCATGTGCAAGCCCAACGACTCACATGCTCCACATCACCCAATTAAAATTGTCCATATGGTCAGCTCAAAATTATGCAACACGACCTGGAGACTTAATATATAACTTGAGATACTACTTCACTCATTGTCAATTAATTTTGAATTGTATATTTCAATACAAAGAGAATCTAAGGCTCAAATTAAACTACTTTCAATTTTAGCCTAGAATTAATTTTAGTACCCTAATTTGATTCAATTTTAAGAAGATCTTTAGAGTTTTGTTTGAAAAGCCATTTTCATCTTTCATCAAAATAAATCATGCATCAAATAGGGTTAGGATAGACTCATGAGCATGTAAGCCATCTTAGCACCCCTAAGCACCGCCAAACCATCAAATCCGTTATAAAGAGACCTCAAGTCCAATTTTTAGGGCATGAAAGCTATCTTAATTGGTTTGAGGCCTAACAAATATTACAGTCACCAATCATAAAATTACAAATATTTTCTATGTCCATCATTAGAATCTATATCAATCCCCTTAAACATAAGGCTTATATAAAGGCCTTCAACGAATTCCTAAGCTCACATGATTCCTATTCTAAGCTCATCAACAACAGTTACATCATAAAATCTAACAAGAGAATTTAGAATTTAGGAATTGAGACCTATAAACCCTAAATCCCATAAATTCTCAAGAATCCCATCAAATAACAAATATCACAACTACATCATAAAAAATCAATATAAATCATATGACTTATTAGGCAAGTTAATAAACTCTCTCAGCAACCCATAGTCCAAATTAAGGTCTAAATATCACTAATACTCAATTACCATGCTTATATGCACATAATTGAAACAAATGATTCCCATATGAATCCCAATTCACAAGCAATTATACTAATAAAATCAAAGGGAAGAGTCTTTAGAAAAATAGAAAAGACCTTGAAGAAAGGAAGCTTCTCAAGCTAGATGATCTCTTTTTGCTCTAAAACTCCAAGGGAAACCTTCTATGAAACTTGGGTAATAATTTTGGTAATCTAAGAAGTATTTTAGCTCTCAAATTGAAGATAAATAGTGTGTTTTCTCTTTAACCCGAAGGGTATTTTCTCTCCAAAAAAATGCTTTTTATTCTCTCTTCTCTACCTTAAAGGAGAAGGGAGTAACCTAATATAGAGCAGGACTCCCAGCCGCCACCATGGTAGCGGCTGGTGGGTCTCCAGCTCTGGCCCATTAAGTTTTGCACTTGTTGTCTAATTAACCCCTTAACTTCTTATATTTTTGCATTTAGGTCCGTTTCCTTTAATTTTAACTATGTAAAACGTGTAAAATTAATAGTTTGCATCAATACTGTCAATAATGAATGAAGATTAAAGTATTATGCAAAATTTGGTCTACAACAGTACATTGACCTAATATATGTGAAATGTTCTACCATAAGAGATAAATGCAAACATATTAGATGCACATTTGATACAGCTAAGAAAACTAAGTTTATGAGATAAGTACAAACTATAAAAAGCTAAACTTTATCTAATAGGATTGATGTAATATTTTACCACAATGCATTTACAAGCTAATAGAGGAAATTTACAGTCTCTCTCCTCCTTACTTTCTAATCTTTGTCACTTGTAAAGAAGACACAAGGTATAGCCAAAGTGAATATGAATTCCTTCCATTTTTATTTTCCCTTTTAACTCTTTCCCTATTATACAATGGGAAAGCTAACCTTCCCCCACAAAGTTGGGAACTAATCCAATTCTAGTCATGGACAAATTTTCTGATTCAGCGTAGTAGAAAATTTTGTCAATAGGACCAAAAACTTACAGTTTCATCGATGCTTCTTAGCTTATTTAAGAAAAATATTTCACCTAGATATGCACGTTATTAATTCTTTTCAAGTCCACATAAGGAATTCTTGCAATCTAGCTAGTCATCATAGTTGAGAATAAATTTCCCACTTGGAACAATTAAAGCCTTGCGATGGAATATCCGAATATATAAACCTTATGAGCTAGTCCACAACATTTTGATTGAAAAACTAAAATGTAAAAGTGTATCCTAAATTTATCACTTTGTGTAAATATAATATATAATTTTATAATATAATAAATTACTATCTCGTATTATAATTATTATTATAAAATATATAATTTTATACTATTAATTATACCACGTAATAGTGATTTGGTATATTGTAAAATCAGTTAGTAGTATACTTCTCCACAAAGTGTTAAATTCATGACATAATTTTGTATTTTAATCATTATTAATAGTACTCGACAAAAATAAAGTGGCACCCGTCAATTTTTGGAATAAAATATTTTTATGTACAAGACTTCTTTTAAATTTAGCATGATGACTTCTTTTGATCCCCTTCTAACGCCGCCACTGCTTTTTAACTAAATTAATCCTATAAAAACATGGGAAAGCCAGTTATAATTTTAGGTATGTGTGGGTCCAAGTACATATTAGGGTTCACATGACCTAATTAGATTAAATGTACAAATTAGGGTTTACAAAAAACTTAATTAAATGTACAAATTAGGGTTCATGTGACCTAATTAAATGTACTAGACCCAGAGAAGTCTCCACGTGTTCCAAGGCAGAAGACCCGTGGATGCGACCCATTTTGGAAATTGATTGAGGGATTGGATTGGTGGCTAGAAGAACAGGACAATTTGGGCATTACTTTGATGATTAAAGGGCATTTCTGGAATTTCTCCTTTAAAATATAATTAAAGGGTATTTCGGGAATTTCCCTTAAAACATGTGCCTGGCATGTGACTATTTCCCAGGAAAACTCTATAAATAGCCCCTCTATTCTAAAAAAAGGGGATCGCTCTCAAGACATTACACTTAGACTCTTGGAAGCTCTAAACACTTGAAACTCTCTCACAACTCGAAGACTCTAGAAGGCTCTTGGAATCCCTGCTACCCTAACCCGGTTTCCAGATTCTAGGAGTTCTGCCACGTGTCATTGGAGTAATTGCCCACCTGTTCTTCTCCCCTCTTCAATCAATCAATCAGTTCCGTACTCTTCGTGGATTTCTCTCCTCTCCAGCCAATACGAAACCCTAACCCTAGCAAGGTGTAATTTTCTTACCTACATTTATTTGGCGACTCTGCTGGGGAGGTGTAGAATTCGTGAAGGGTATGCCCACAACTCGAAGTGGGAGAATTACAGGAAGAGTTTCACCGACAACAAGCATCACTTCACCGGATCCGATTTTAAGGCAAGTGAATCCAGGGCTCCAAAGCGCGAATCTGGATTTTGATCAACCCATCTTAGAAGACGTTTCGGAAGGAAGTTCAACATCACCTCCAATGGCTGATCAACAACAAACCAGTGCTAGACAGCCAAACGCAGGAAGGCAAGGCGAGGAAGTAGCTGGAACGCAGACAACTGCGAATACTGTGCAGATGGAGATGCTCAAAGCATTACAAGAGGCACGAGAAGGCCAAGGGATGATGATGACCATGATGCTGGAAATGCAAAGGAAGCAGGAAGAGATGGGGAATTTCCGCCAACAGTTGATGCAAATCCCCACTTTCAGGGCTATGTTCCCAGGAAGTTCGCAGGGGGAACGAGCAGAAGTGGAGGACAATAGCAACAACAAAGAGAATCCGACTGTGCTTCCAACAACGGAGAGTCAGTCGATTCCAATCATCAACTTGGAGCCCTAAAAAAGCGGTGATGTGCCACAACTCAGATTGGAAGTAAGTCAGCCTCAGCCCAACATCATCCCGACCACTCTCCCAGCGTTTTCACAAGTGCAGATACCGACCATCCCGAGTCACATCCAACGAACAAGTCAACAAGTACCGTCACTACAAATTGTGCAGGATGCAAGTGTACACCAGCCAGTTTCCTTACCATACGCACCACCTATGCATCAATACATCACAGCCCCTCAGAGAGTCCATACCACGAGTCAGTATGTGACGAAGGATGATATGATCGATGTAATCAATCAACTTCGCAAGCAGATATCCCGACCTTCAAAGTTGGACTTTACTCCACCCTACCCGGCACATGTACGGAGACAACCTTATCCGGCAGGGTATATTGAGCACCCCCACAGTTCCCAAAGTATAACGGGGAGAAAGGGAATGCCAGAGAGCACATTGCTAGGTTCGTGGAGTCGATGTCTCCATGGTTGGGTTATGATGGGGTGAATAACCATAATCTGTTGATGAGGGAATTCAACAAGACCTTGACGGATAGTGCCTTCAGTTGGTACTATAATTTGGAGAAGGGATCAGTCCATGATTGGGATGATCTGAAACTGCAATTTTTTAAGAAATTTTTCTATGTGCAGAAACAGGTAACTATTGTAGAACTGATGCGATTCGAGCAGAAGCCGAATGAGGAGTTGTCAGATTATGTGGACAGATTCAGGGCCCAAGCACAAAAGTGTGCCGAGCCAATTGAAGAGAAGAACTTGGTTAGCATATGCAACAATGGTGCTCTAGACTCCTTCAAACCCCATCTCATTACAAAGGCTTGTGATTCATTTGCAACCCTCTCATCCTTTGCACAAGATTTGGGAGGAATCGTGACAGTGCCCATCAGCCATGCGATGGTTACATGGAAGGGTAAGAGAACAGCAACTGTGGCTTTGGCTGATTCTCAGGCAAAACCACAAGGGGGAAAGAGGGAGAAAAACGAGCGAAATTTTGAACAAAGTAAAGGAAAAATTGGGGGCAAGTATACTAGGATGTCAGTTCCAGAGGCTATCACATGCAGTGAGAAGGCATTCAGGGGCATGTACGAACAATGGGTTGAGCACGGAGTGGTGAAACCTCCAAAGCCTAAATTTGTGGTGACGGAAGAGATGAAAAGAAGACCAGATTTCTGTGTGTACCACCAGTACGCAGGACACTCCACTATGGACTGTTACAGTATGCGGAGGATATACCATGAGAAGCTGGCAGCCGGAGAAATCGAACTGTGAAAAGAAAAGCACCGTGTATGAAAAGCCACTTCCAAACCACAAAGGAAAAGAAACATGCAACATTATTACCCATGGTGTAGCCCAAGAGGTCGAAAGGACGAAAAAAAAATCACCCAAGATGGTGGTCCACTAGAAAATGATGGTTGAAGTACTCAAGAGTATCCCTTGCCAAGAAATTGGATGACCAAGGGAGGAGACACAAGAATTGACGAATTAAAAATCCACCCACGATGGTGGTCAAGTCCTCGTAGATTGCACTTGCCAAGAAATTAGATGACCAAGTGACGAGGCATGCAACTTAAGTCCTTATGAAACCCTATACGCCAAATAAATGGCACGACGTACCAAGGGATAAGGCACAAAGTTATACTTTCAACTTTAAAAGTAATCGAGGCACCTGACTATAAGTCCTCAAAGTTATACTTTCAACTCTAAAAGTAATCGAGGCACCGACTATAAGTCCTCAAAGTTATACTTTCAACTCTAAAAGTAATCGAGGCACCTGACTATAAGTCCTCAAAGTTACACTTTATCTCTAAAAGTGGCGAACGTTATGCTTTATCCGACAAAAGCAAAAATCTATTATTATTATGAAATTTTTTGAAACGTTGTGCTTTACGTTAAAAGCAATATGATTATTAATAAAAATGTCAAACTTTCACTTATACTTGAATATTCTTTGATTTTAAAAGTATGGATTCCAGTGTTAGTTTGCGATAAATCGAAAATTTGCATGTTTACTATCACTATTATGAATATTGTTGTCTTGGAGTATTAATTTGAATAACTTATGATTCAATGCTAAACATGGGGTCTTAAGAAAAATATTCAAGTTAAAGGCAATCAATAATGCTACAGAAACTCTATTATGATAAATGACATATAAATGAGTTCTTTGATACAGGAAATAACAAAACGTTACAAAAAGCCATACCTAGAAGTAAGGATATCCAGCCCAGCACGAACAAATATTCATCGAGAGAGGAGCTGCACAACTCACGGGCTTAGAGAATGCCTGTAGCTCCACGACATCTTTGTTGTTGGGTGGATAGCCGAGGTCACTAAAAGGCGAGGTGACAGAATCAAGATAAAGAAAGTCAAGGCGAGCTTCTCAACGGGCAAAGAAAGTAAAGCATCGATGCCCCTACCCAAAGAACTAGCAACTGTACCCTCCCTTTTAGGTGACGCCTCGGGAGAATCCTTCTAGGGAGGATGGAAATCAACAATAGGTTTCGAAGGATTCCCCCTCGGGGGAGGAGGATTAACTGCCATAATCGCATCAGCATCAACATCGGTGTCACCGGTATCCTCTAAGCTGTCATGAGAAGATGTTATATATGGGCGTGAAGATGGAACTGTACTAACCACAGCAGGACCTAAGCCTACATCAGACATGAAATCGTCAACATTAAGGCTGCCACGATCATCATGAGGTGAGGAGGACTTGACAACAATCATGTTATGTCAGTTAGGCTCACAAGTTGTGGAGGTCGCCACCTCACTTGCCGTACCCATGAGAAATCCAATGGGAATATCATCATCATCATCATCATCATCATCATTCTCAGCAATCTAAACACAAGGATCCTCGACTTTACTCTAGAGCAAGTCAATCTCATCTCCCCAACAACAGAGGATCCTGGGGGAGGAACTCGAGGAGGTACCCGAGACGAAGTCTGGAAGGATCGTGTCACCATGAAAGCATGAAGTATAATTGTCAGCCCGCTTGACAGCCTCTATCAAGTATGTAACGCACTCGGTATCCCTAGGAGACAGTCTAGATGGGCTACAAGAAGCTGAAGCAACAACAGGAAGACTGCACGATATAGAATAAGAACGTAATTTGAAAAAGAAAAGGAAGCAGACATACTCTAACGTAACGAATGTGCATGAAGAAAAGCACCCGTGGGAAATCAACACAGTAAAGGCGCCATGATGCGTAGATCCCTACATAGCTGAATGCCCTACATGATTGAATGCCCTATATAGCCGAATGCAGCGATATATGCCCGTGCTCTTTAGTATAGCTTTATACTCAACATTCTCGAGGATTTCGTCAGTCCAATGATGAGTCAGACAGGAAGCGAAAGGACTGAAAGGGTATTCTTGTTTCTCTATGCACATGCAGGGAATGCGACCGGAATGGGGGAAGTCGTCCCAACCTCCGCAAGCCGCGACATACAGAAACAAGCCTTCTTTATCTGGTGCAGGAAAAGTTGTGCGATCGTAAGTCTTCAGAGCATCCGATAGACGAGGCCTGCAAGTAAGAAAGACTCCACATGAGAATACTAAGGATGTCAAGTAAGGCATATGAACTTGAGTAGGCTTACCATGGTAAAGGGAGAATTTGAGCCTTTCACTTGAGAATACCTGAAAATAAGAAGAAATGAAGTCAAGGAAGGATCAAAATCACAATTATGAAAGAAAAACAAGATTTGAAATTTTTTTAAAAAACTTCGGACAGCCAAAATTCATCCTTCGAAGCCATTTTTTGGGTTATTTTGATATGTGTCATGGCCGTTGGCGATGATTTTTGAAGTACTCGTCGATACGGTCGTTTTGATATATTATGGGCCCCGAGACTCCAAACGGAACAAAAGTTATGGTCAAAACAGCGATCACGATTCCCAATGTTTAAATTTTGGTACAAAATCTCTTAGGATTCAATCCCTAGGGTTCGGCCACCTAGGGTTCGGCCCCCTAGGGTTCGGCCACCTAGGGTTCGACCCCCCTAAGGTTCGACTAGGCTATCCCAAAAAAAAAAATAGAAAAAAAAAACGGCCACCTATAGGGTTCGACCCCCTAGGAGGATTTCTGTTGTGTACCTTGGTAATTTTGAGGCTCCACAAATCAATTTTTTTGGAACGAATGCTTCTTTGTCGCAATAAATATTGTATTTTTCTTTATTATCCGAGGGAACCCTACCGAGATATAATCCAAGTAACGGGGCTCGGAAGACAAAAAGAAAAGTTACAATAACCTGAAAAGAAAAGTAGGAGAAGCAAGTCAAGAAGAAGTTCGGAAGAAAGTACTCCAATCAATTGGAAAAAGATGATACTATAGGGTTCAACCCTTAGGCTTTGGCCCTATAAGGGTGGAATTGTTTTCTTACCTCTTTCCCAAAGATGAAGACTGTTGGCTTGACGACTTCTTGGTGAATCTTCAATCTTGAATGAGGAGAGCAAATGCCAAGACAAAAAAGTGCACGATGAAAAGAGAAGCCTAAGTGACTTGGGAGATGTATATATTCAAACTGCAAGCTTGCAATAGTAAAGGAAGCAATCTCTATGTTCCTTTTAAGGAAGATTTCGCAATTTAAAGATAAGTTTATTTGAGCTTATTTCTAAATAAATATATAAATTTTCGAAATTGTTTAAATTTGGTATTTTAATAAAATTTCGAAAATATATATATTTGATAACAGTATGACAATTTCGAAATTATATATATATATATATATATATATATATATATATATATATATTGAATATTTGGTTTTCCTAAGGAAAAAAGATCTTGCTTTACAAAACTATAAAGGAAGATTTTGTTTCCAAATACTACATTAATATTTGATTATTGGATTTTATTTAGTGATATCTGATGATCTTCCTTGTTTTTTAATTCTCAGAAAATAAAGAAATAAATATTGAGCCAAATGAGGAAGCTTCAGATGATCTACCAAGCAGTACTTGGGCAAGTGAAGTCACACAAAATCATTCACAAGCCTGAAATATTTTGCACGAGCGTCTCTCAGGAATCGTGACTCTCGCGCAGGGGGCAAATGTGGGTCCAAGTGCATATTAGGGTTCACATGACCTAATTAGATTAAATGTACAAATTAGGGTTTACAAAAAACTTTATTAAATGTACAAATTAGGGTTCATGTGACCTAATTAAATGTACTAGACCCAGGGAAGTCTCCACGTGTTCCAAGGCAGAAGACCCGTGGATGCGACCCATTTTGGGAATTGATTGAGGGATTTGATTGGTGGCTAGAAGAACAGGACAATTTGGGCATTACTTTGATGATTAAAGGGCATTTCTGGAATTTCTCCTTTAAAACATAATTAAAGGGTATTTCGGGAATTTCCCTTAAAACATGTGCCTGACATGTGACTATTTTCCAGGAAAACTCTATAAATAGCCCCTCTATTCTAAGAAAAGGGGATCGCTCTCAAGACATTACACTTAGACTCTTGGAAGCTCTAAATACTTGAAACTCTCTCACAACTCGAAGACTCTAGAAGGCTCTTGGAATCCCTGCTACCCTAACCCGGTTTCCGGATTCTAGGAGTTCTGCCACGTATCATTTGAGTAATTGCCCACCTGTTCTTATCCCCTCTTCAATCAATCAATCAGTTCCGTACTCTTCGTGGATTTCTCTCCTCTCCAGCCAATACGAAACCCTAACCCTAGCAAGGTGTAATTTTCTTACCTACAGTATGTTACATAGTTTGCTTGCGTGTCGATTAAGAACACCATAAGCATAATATGGTCGGAAACATCCTTGTAGATGGTATAGAGTTATTTTAAAATTTTAAGACAGCTAGCACATGTTCCGTACATGTTGGAGCTAGCTGCCTAGCCATGATCTGCATATATAGAGAACATTATTTGGACCGAAGCTAGTCAAGTTGATTACATGTAGGATCTAGTTTGAAAGTTAATCAAATATGGTGATTCTTTTATTAAAAAATAAAGACCATCGATATTGTCAGAGCAAAAAATAAAATTATTTAAATTAATATATATTTAACGATATTTTTAAAATTATTATAACACTTAAATACTTTAAAGGACACCTTATTATTTTCGTAATATCATTTTTGTTCTAACAATATTAACTATAAAAATAAATACAAGTGCACAAATCCAAACTAAAATGTCACCTTTTTGTAGCGTTAAAATATCCAAGTGCTATATATAGAGTCAAGGTAAAATAAAAGATAAGCATGATGTGAATTATTTTAGTGTTTTTAACAAAATGTCATTTGTGTGGAATAAGTACTGCTGCTGAAGAGTTTGTTAGTCATAGTCTACTCAACCTTATTTGCTTATCTATTTGTTGTAACGCTCCCGAAACTCGGGTCTTACCTTGAACCCAATTCCGGCGCGTCACGGTACTACCCATACAACATAGGCTTACTACATTAATGCAATTATAATAATATTACAACATATCGTAATCCAATCCCAGGTACGAAGACCTTTAATAATACACTTATGATCAAGGTTGAAATAAATATCATGGTCCTTTACAATATCTCATGTGTGAACGCAAGGTTCAAATTCTGACTTTATTCAATCTCTGAATGTTTACAATGTTATTCAACAACTATACATTCGTTATACAAATGTCCTTTATACATCATCGTCATCCTTGTAGTTTACTATTACAAGTAACTAACATAATCACGTCTTAACTATTATAATGGATAACCTTCATTTTAACTCAAGGTTTACATAATCGAATTCACGTACATCATATACCGCCATCACAGCTAAATAATTACAATAAAGGAACATTTAGTAACCTTCCTGTTTCCATGTGCCTCTAATCATTATCATCACGATATCAAAATAATTGCATTGCATCGTAAATCTGTAAAAGTTTTATTTTTGCAAGAATGAGCACGACGGCTTAGCAAGAACTAATAATTTTCACATTTCATGCTTCACGTAACACATAAGTTTGCATTTTATCCATGCATTATGATTCTAATACTATGCATCTTACTCATGTATTATAAATCTTATGCAATTCGTCTATATATATGCATCATGCATCTCATAGCATACCTTATGCATCTCATATTATATGTTTACAATAATTCAAGTTCCACATAGAACAATATAGTCACATAATTGCACATTGTGCACACTTTAATCATGCTTGCATATAGTTCACATATCAGTAGAAGATTTAGCAATCAATTCATGTACATCAATACATTTAAACAAGTCAACAAGTTACTGAAAGAACTTGTCTTAAGCGTTCCTTGCCAAATTATGATGGCTCGTCCTTCAAATATCCTACACAATTTATTTAACAATAAAACACCAATTAGCCACTAAAAATACTTCATATATTGGTTCACATTAATATAATCTCACTCCATTATAATGTTCGTTTTGTTTAACTCGAAACACTATTTAAGTTCATTAACACTTTATACGGCGTTTCGATGTTTACATGTCACACGCCTAATTCGCTTTTTTTGCATGTACTTAGCATGCTCATACATTGGGTTATAACACTCTATAATGTTTCATTCTTATTAAAAACATAATATTAAATAAGATTATACACACTAGTTATGGCGTTACGACGCTTGCGCGTCCGTACGCCAACCTTGCCTATTCGAACGCCCAAGCAACACGCAATTGCGTACGCCTAACACGCCCATTCGATTTATCTAATACTCATTGGTTAATGATGAGTATCATTATGATTCATAACATTCATGCTTTAGAACTTAGAACAACATTTTATATTGTTGGGAGCATTACATGTGCTTACGCGCATGCCCGACACTTTCCGATTGCCCCCAATTCCACATCAGTCCTATAAATGTCCAATTTAGGCCATGCTACAGACCTCAAATCCAAAAACATAAAGATCGAAAGTTGTAGGTCTACTCTTCCTCTTTTTGGAACATCTTGAATCATCAAGTTTCGAGTTCGTATGAGCAAGTTATGCCCATTTTACTAAAGGAGATCAAAGCTGACTCTGGCCTAACATTGGCCTGACGTAGCTACGCCCAAAACCTGCCTATGACCGGTGTATGTACGCCCAAGGCAACAATAGCATCATCATAAGGGCGGCGTACGTATGCCCATACTTAGTTTCATGCTCTGTTTTCGTGTTTTAGACCTACCTTGCTTCCAACCACCATAACGTTTTCTCTAGACGTTCAAATTGGTCCATATCGGACTCTATGGACTCCTAATTCATGGGGATACAACATATCAAAAATTTATAGCTATCCATTAACATGGCCAAATCTTAGTCCAAAGTATCAACTCATGCTCTGTTTTCGTGTTCTAAGTGTTCTTCACTAAAATCATCATCAAATCTTTGTTTTTACACCTTTTCAATCCATTCCAACTGGGTTATTTCTCATAAACCATGGAAGCATAATATCATACCAACAAACAAATTAACCAAACACAAAATCAAAGTAACATGTCCTCTAAAATTCGTCCGAATGTTCATATTGTCCAAAAATGTCCCGTGTTCTTCATGTTCTTCATCCTTTAAGCATGGGTACGAATTTTTCTTCGTTTTTATTCCACTATCATGTTATTAATGGTTTATAAGGTGTCTTGGTAACATTATTAAGCAACCACAACCAACAATAACAACCAACAATTTCCAAAAAATCAAAACCCATTACCAAAAGCTTGAAAAGCTTAAAAAACTCAAAAATGGAGGAGAGATGGTGGAAGAGGAGATTACCTCTTGTTTCTTACTTCTTGAAGGTTATAGGGGTTTGTTAGGGCTTCCTCTTCCTCCTCTTGCTCCTTCCCACACTTCTCCTTCTTCACCCGAACCCTTATCTTGTTCTTCTTCTTGTTCTTCTCCTTTCTCTCTCTCTTGTTTCTCCTTCTTTCTTCTGCTGATTCCTTGCTCTCTTCCCACTCTCTTTCTTATTGCAAATGAGCTGAGTATGGGAGAATGGAAGAGAAGGAGTCGGATGGGTAGTATGACTTTGGGAGGAGGTGAAGTGGGTTAAGCATTTGAGGAGCATGTTTGCTAAATAGAATTATCAAGGCATGGAGCCTAGCAATTGGAACATGTTGCCGACAGTACTCCTTCCATTCCCTTCTCTCATTGGTCCATGAGTTTGGTTGGTTTCCCACCTTAGCAATAAATAACATTTAATACATCCAATGGTCTTATCCATACCCGAATACTCCTATTTTTGTACCCAATATGGTCAATAACTCTACCCAAAATTAAAATGGGTTATCTCATAAATTATTGGGATGAGTAAAATAATTAATACATGGTTTGCCTATTTATTCGAAACACCTATATAATATATTTCGGATACGAAATAACTCTTGTTCGGGCTCAAATAAAATTTCTGACACTTGAAAAAATTATCTCTTCGCGTACAAGCCTTAACGAAATTACTAAAAATCGAAAAAGACATAAAAAATATTCGGGCGTGAATAGTGCCTCGAAAAACGTGTCCCGTGAATAGTGATTTTGCGATTCTTCGCGAAATCAATTATTCACTCCTACAATTCAACAACGCACAAAAATTCATACATTCACATCATCTGGGTTATAAAATAACCTTAAAGGACATCACATAAAAATAATATTTAATCCATTTAATAATATTAATAAACCCAAATTACAAGGTCATTCACGATTCGCGATCGCTACTCTTTCCGATTAAATCCCCATAATCATATACATCACGTACATATATCACATCCATATTTAGGTTAACGCCTCACGCCAAATAACTCGTTCAATAATAATATCCTTCAACTATTTATTTAATCCAATAAATAGCATTTTTGGGCGTACATAGCGCCCACACCAAATAACGATTCAACTATATTTTCTCAAACTTACCGTATTCACTTGTACGAACTTTCGTACTTATAAACCACTGCATATGCACAGTCTAGGTTATAACATAACCTTTAAACGCTTAATAAATAATATTAATACTAAACCTCTATTTTATTCAATAATACATATAAGCTCAATTACCAAACTAACCATTATAACTCTTAATAAGAATTTTGTTTATTAAATTCTTATTATAACAATTCCGAAAATTCGGGTCGTCACATTTGTTCTCATTCTTTGTTTTTCTCAATCAAAACAAAACTGTTTTCAATTCAAGTAAATGAACAGTGATTCGATGCATGAACTACCTATATATATTTTGGTCGCCACAATAGTACCCAGCACCATCAAGAATATCTAGCATCCTAGCTTGATAATGTGTTTCATGTTTGCTTCGTTTCTAGGGCACAAAAGAGAAATATTGCTTTAAATTGAATCCCTTAATTAGGTTTTAACTACCAAACTCATATATGCAATAAATCATATATATCAATCTAGAGATATAACTATAGTTGGTTGTTAAGGACTTACAATGGATTTAGGTGCTGAAATTAGAGTAGTTCATGAAAATGTTCCGCGCCATAAATTTAACAGGTTTAGCTCTGTAGTAGTGTTTCAAATTTCTAAGAGAAAGAGAAGAACAGGTAAGCAATGTTGCAAGTGCCATCACGACAAGGAAGAACGGTTAGTTTACTTCTCCTTTTTTTGGGTTGAAATATCTAACTCAAAACCAATTGCTTACTAGTCTAATATATATTATGTTGAAACATTTAATTTAAAGCAGACTGACAATAAATGGAGTAGCCTTTACATGTTATATATATATATATATATATATATATATATATATATATCTACACTAAAATGCATAATTATTGCTCCTGCGATGTTTTCGCCTTCGAATTTGGTTAATTAACAAACCTTTCTCAAGATATGGTTACATATGTACGTTTTAAAGTATAATAAGTACTGTAATTAAAACTGACCTAAAAAGTACTATTTTGCACTACAAATTATATGTTGTTGAAGAGTTTTGACTATACCTAAATTTATGAAAAAAAAAACATCACAGGTGGATAAATTGAAAGAATAATTTTGCATTTTAGTCTTATATTTGGGATTACATGCATGACTTTGTTTGTCCGACTCGGAAATTTATAAATTTATATTTTCAACCGTTTCAACATACAAGCCTACACTAGCCACCTGCACTAGCCACTAATACATATATGGTGCAACGTTACATGACAGAATATAGCGTATTAGCGTGGTGCTACTCTCATGCATGATTCATCTAGGTTGACAGACGAAAACTTAAGACCACTATATATATTTATATAAAGCGAAAGTGCTGCTCTTATAACCAAGATTTTCGACAGATAAAAATTGCAATACATACGTTTGGTATTCTATTTGTCAGATTAGGATCCTCTCCATTATATTTATCCTTCACTTTCACTCAATACATATTTAGCGACACAAATATTATATTTAAAGAGTCATAACTGTTATGTGTTCATGGAGAGACTCATGCCTATTGCATTTCGGGACTTGCTTGATAAACCAATATGAGATGCTTTGACTGAACTTAGTCGTTTCTTTAGAGACATATGTTCAAAAACGTTAAATGAAATGGACATGTATGTACTTGAGAAGAACATCATTGAGATCACGTGTAAGCTTGAAAAGATATTCCCACCTGGTTTTTTTTGACTCCATGGAGCATTTGCAAATCCATCTACCCTATGGAGCTCGTCTTGGTGGTCCAGTTCAATATAGATGGATGTACCCTTTCGAGAGGGTGATGGGAAACCTTAAGAGAAAGGTGAAAAATAGAGCTTACGTCGAGGGGTCGATTTGTGAGGTATACAGTTTCGATGAGATATCTACGTTTGTCTCAGACTATTTTCCCGACGAAGTCTTGACAAATGCCAATCGAGTCCCGAGACATGATGATGGGGGCAATGTTGAACTAAATGATCGGCTTTCTGTATTTGGTCTACCGGGATGCACGTATGGAAAAGGGAAGCACATATTCCTTTCTGAGCAAGAATTACATGCTGCACATACTTACATTCTTCTCAATTGCGAGGCGATTGGCGAATTTGTGAGGTATACATATAAAATTCATATTTATTGGACATATATCTTAACCTGCAATTAATCTCATACATTTCAATATGTTAATGTTTATAAAATTGTATAGATCATACGATGACGAGTTAAAAGCGAATCAGCCCGACATCACTGATAAAGATATTCAACTCAGTCGTGATCAAAAATTTGCACTTTGGCTAAAGGACAAAGTAAGTGAAGTTAATTAAGCACGACATAAATAGTATTAATTTATGAATTTATTTAATTTAGTAGAATTTTTGTAGGGTCTTAATGTAGGAACCATTCCTCCAAATATATAAGTCCTAGCTATGGGCTAGACAGGGACCAAGTCAGCCGCAATAGTTACAAAATAAATTACTGTGAATTTCATACAAAGACAAATGTTCGCGGTAAAAGAACAACGAACACTGGAGTGTGTGTTCAAGGAGATTGTTACAGTGAGCTTGGTTGTGCCTTTTATGGGGAGTTGAAGGAAATCATCGAGTTGTCATACAAGGATACTTATGGGGGTCATATTAACTTGTTCAAGTGTCGTTAGTTTGATTCAGAAAAAGGGATACGTGTCGATCGCCATGGAATCGTCGATGTTGACCTCCATAGGTCCACGTACGTCAACGCACTATTTGTGTTGTCAACTCAAACAGTACAAGTATACTACACTCCTAGTCCTGTTAGGAAAAGAGATAGGCAGCCTGCAGATTGGCAAGTTGTAATTCATACTCCCGCGTGCAGTCGTGTCCAATTAGTAGACGGAGAGTTCTACCAAGAGGAAATACTTCATAGACCTCCTATAATAAATGTTGAGGACAACAATGAAGTAATCCAGTTAGAGGGTGGAGATGAACCTGATGAATTGGATCCCGAGTCAGTACATGTGCCAGATGACATTGATACTGATGAGGAAGAGTTATTGACTGACACTGAATCTGAAGAAAATGATGGTTATGAATCTCCAATACGTCAGCAAAATAATTCTGACTCAGACAATGATTAGGTTGTGAAATGTATGTTTAGTTTTACTTGTATTACATACAATTACATATATACACTTACCGAAGTTGTACCTTTCATTCATAGTTGTCGTAGTTAACTAGTTCATACAATTATCTGTCATTATTGTCATTTTATTTGTATATATAATATCATATATCTCATACTAACATCTATTAATTTTGTATTTATAGATGTCTTCTGAAGCCCCGCTAAAAAAGTGCTGCTTGGGTCGGGACCTAATCATGTCCCAAAGGCCCCGAGTAATCCGGATGATCGAATTCTTATACAGATCAGACCTCCTCCGGAAAGCACGTACGTTATCTAGCTATTACATATAACCATTTTATAATATGATCATTAATGTTGTAGATATATACTAATGTTATCTTTAATGTATATTCATTGTTGTATATTGTAGGGATTTCTAAGATAGCAAGATTGTGAAGTGAATTTCATAATTATGCTTACAGAACTGGCCTACGCCAGTGATTACGTGGGCGAGCACACCTTTCGCCCATAAGGATGCAGTTTGGGCTGAATTTCAAGTATATAATATAATTAATGAACACAATATTGTTTATTAGTGTTGGATTATATTGTCATCGTCTTAATATTATTATTGTTTTATTTGCAGAAGAGGTATAGATGAGACGGCACACATGCATCAATAATACAGACATTGTTCTGGCAAAAGTGCGCCATCCGAACAAAAGATAACCTGAACAAGGAACGACAGAAAGCCCTGAATAATGCATCGGTCGACCATCCAGGGGAGGATGAGCAGTACATACACGAGCATAGCCCCTGGTGGCGCTACGGTCATATGGGCTGAGATGTGTGAGCTATGGCAGGGTGAGAGCTGGGTGCAAAGACGTAAGACTGCCGCCACTAACAGAGCCTCAGGTGCACCTGAAGGCGCCAAGGCAAAAGGCACATATAAGGGCAACAGTATATCACAGCTGCAACATATTGCTGCACGGGTACGTATTTTGAAAATGTCTTAAATTAGTATAGTATATCACATGTTTACATATTAATATACAAGGTGCATGTTTTATAGGAGACTCAGTCTCAGGGCCAGCCTATTAATTGGTTGGATGTGTACGTGGCCACCCACGATGGTTTGCCTGAGGCTGTCCAGATAGCGGTAATTTATTTTTATAACTTTAATATGTTTATAAATATTTATGTCATTCTTAAGCATTTTATATTTATTTTTAACTATTTTATTTTTAAAATGCTGACATGACACTTATAAGAGCCTACTGAACGAGCGTTATCCTGAAGGCATCCTGCGATCGTCGATTGATCAGGAGTTGTGGAAGAGGGCATTGGTTGTGAAGAAGAATTACGTCAAAGGCCAAGGACAACGACTGACTATCAGTGGCACGAGCAGCTCTGCTAGTCAGTTTACTCAGTCCTCGTGCCATCCGATGCCGCACACTCCTGCTGACTGTGTGAGAGCAATATGTCAAGATCGAAGTCTGCTTCTTACACTTGGTAGGCATCTGCAGTCCCTGAATCCCGAGGAGCTAGCAGATACAGTGGCCAGAGCAGCACAACGTCACGATGAGGTAATCCTATCATTGTTTAGCTTCATGCACATTTATATTTGCATGTTTAGTTTAGTTTTACATTCACTAATACATTAGTTTAGGTTTCTGTTTATATTTAACTTTTTGTTATTGTAATACATTAGAAATGGTCATTTTTTGTTTTTCATAAGTCATACCAGTATCAATCTATATATATATATATATATATATATATATATATATATATATATAACATGTTTATTCCTTTATTACAGTGCCATTCGGACGATATTTGATGCGGCCCAGACATTATTTGTATTCTCATAATACATTTGTATTGTTTATTTTTTTTACTGACTGAATGTACGGACGTTTTATATTCATTTGTATATAAATTTCAGTCGATACGATACTTTATTATGTTTATACATGCATGGATGTTTATATGTATTGTGTTGGTCTTATTGTATGGATGCACCTATGGATTTGGATTGTATATAAATTGTTGTGTGTTGGGATATAAAGCAGGTACAAAATAGGTCAATTTTTTTGGAAAATCCACAAAACAAACAATTTTTTTTAATTTTAGTATCAGCGGCCGCGGTCGGTCGCTATTACATTTCAGCAACCGAAAGAGAATTTTATTTTATTTTCGTATAATATTGGTCGCTGACACGTGGCTCCACGTCATGCTAACGGCTGACTCAGCTTGGCACAATCTGGCGACCGGTTCGGTCGCTATTGTCGGTCGCCGATGTTGATCGCCGATGGACAGCCAACAGCCAGATTATATGCGATTGGTATCAGCAATCGCTAGCGGTCGCTGATAGATATCTGCGATCGCAGGCGGTCGCTGATAGCCTGTTTTGTTGTAGTGCTAGCACATTTAATGATCTTCAACCATTTCCTCTTCTTATTAATTAAAGAAGAGCTTTCTCAATTCATCACAACTACTATGCCTTTTGTACAAACATCTGGAAAATAAGTATGGCCTCGAGTCTCTTCAAACATTCTTCCGAATATGCATTCCCAACCTTTCATCAATTTATGAAAAGCCATTAAGATTAATTTCCCTTGTGACTAATCAAAGAAGGAAGTTGTGCTTCGGAATAGAATTATCTGCAACGGCTTTTTCTGGAGTAGGAGTACTGATGAGAATGGGTGTCGGTCTTTCTCACTTGGACAGCTGCAACTTTAACATCTATTATATTTTGGTTGATACTAAGGTCCATTTGTAGTAATTTAGTTTGTTATAAGTAGTTTGTTATTATTAGATATGATATATATATATATATATATATATATATATATTTTGTTGATATCTCTTTTTAATAACTTAAAGTTTTAGATGAGTTAGTTACTTAACGTTGTCTTTATAATTAATTTAATAGTGTAAATGCGCTTTAATTTTTTTCTCCTCTATAAAGTTGCGTTTTGAGGGGGGTATCATGATATATATTGTTTATGCCTCAATCCTGCTATGAATATCGTGTATATCTTTTGATTAGGTAATTAATTAATGTTTCAAATCTCAAAAAAATACGTAAATAAAATTACTCCACGTGCTTTTGATTGATTCCGAACTAGCAACAACTAGCTCTCACACAAAAAAGTCCATTTATAATATTGATAGTGTGTAACAATTTAATCAATATTTATCGATCCACACATTTTCTTATCTACCAAAAACTTCATAATTAAATTTAACCATATCCCCTAAACATAAAATGATTAACCTACATTAAGTGTTAATTAAACACCATCAATGGTATCTTACATAATGTTTCTCTATCTAAATAATTGTTATGGATGAATTGAGTTGAAAAGATTGAATAAAATCAGTCTGGTAAATTATTGAGAGAAGGCATGCAGAGAAAAGTGGGTAGAGTAGCCTCTTCTTATCTCTTGCATTGTTAGAAGAGCTGCAATTGTATTTCTAAAAATTCCTTCTCCAGCTATTGTTATTGATTTTCTCCTAGTCGGTTCCTCTTTTATTCAACCGCCGGCCGGCCGGGAACATCACGTCTATGGTGGTTTCAACTTCTTTGATGAGCTTGGACATGGGGTCGGTTATAAAAAAAGGTTGCTCTAATATCATTTTAATAAATGATAAGTGTTAGGACACAGAAACCATTCCACAACTCGGGCACAAACTTATACTCCCTCGCCTTTTTATAAATAAGCTAATGGAGTAGTGGTTTGTTAGGGTTGCATAGCCCCAGCCAGTAGGGCAGCATAGCTGGAGTAAGAAGACTCTGGGTTCAAAGAAGCCTAAGTACTACTTGAGTCCAAGTATGCCATCACGACCGCCTAGTGTTCCACACTACGTTGCGTACGGACGTATTGGGCTTTGGTCAGTTGATGACTCTTATCCTAATCTATTCTTTTGTTGGAGATTTGGACTCATCTTGTACATCTTGACTGGGCCCCACCATGGTTCGTGGAAGTCGTTGACCTACTATTCTACTATAAATACATTGAGGACTCTCATAGTACTTTTTTATGTACTCTCAGATTTGTAATTCAGTAATATAATTACTTTTTTTTAACAGCAAAATAAAATTTTATTCAACATAGCAACTTCAGTACATCTTACATAGGCATAGTTGATCCAAAAGATTTGGATAAACATACCCTAAATACATAAAACCATGAAACTTGTCCCTTTGCAAATACAACCTGCAGGAACTATCATTCAAATACAAAGCCATGCAAAATTGGCTACAAAATTTTCATTCCAAAGTTTTATTGTATTTTCTCTATTTGGTTGTGCCTCAAGTTTTAATCTAAAACTTGATAGATACTATACTCCTCATTCTAAGAGATAGTAAAAATTCAAAATATGTTCCGTAATTGTTGGGGGCCGGGTATCATTCCAAACACAAGATGCCCAGCTAATATATACTCCCAAACTAAGTTAAAGCCCACACTCTTAGGCCTGTCAAGAAACCTATCCAAAGGCACCACGTGTCATGACAACCCTATCTGAAGCTAGCTACCACGTGTTCTGGTGGCCTAATGTGCCCTTGAGCCAACCACGCGTCCTAGTGGCACGGGGTTGACAAAAAGCCGTCGCAAGAGCGCTAGACCAGGGCTAGTGAAAACCATGCACGCAGAAAGCACTAGATCAGGGTTAGTGAGATAAAAAAAATTAAAACCCCCTAACATTCCTCAATTTATAAATTCTATAGATGAGATTATTTTTATGAAACAAAAAGAGTAACAGATTATCAACATCTTTGATTTTTAGAAGTTTCTCTCACTAAATATAATTATCCAGTTCACGCCAGAAAATGTGGGTTTGATTAGTGTGTGTACACAAGACTTACTTTACTTCCGATAAATCAACAATCACGACTTAAGTCTGTTGAAAGTTGCTAAGATAAACTAAGTTGATGTTATGGGATAAGATAAACGTGATTTAGAATCCGTCGACTCATGTTGTTAAAAAATAAAATAATAAATAATCATCAAATCGCGACTGATTCTAAACGTGGTTTATACGTCGACTCATCAAGTCACGTACACCAAGCCGACAGTATTATCCAACAAAGATGAACGTGTTGGAGGATGGGACGCATGGTGTTAAAAAAAATAAAATTAACCATGACCTTTTAAGATATGTACGTAATAAGTCAAGATGATTCAAGTTACTTATATCATTCTCCCTCCATCCCAATTTATATATAGATTTGATCATTTACACATTGATTAAGAAATCTAATTATTACGTCAATTTTATTATTAACAGTACAATTATACTCATATTTAAATTTATTCATCACAAAACTAACTCCTACGTAACTATGTTTTTGGAACAAGAACATTTTGGAATTGTTGTACGATTAATAAATAACCACATGCACGTAGAAATAAGCTCAATTCATGAAGTAAAAACCTTTCATATATATAGTCCATTACTATACAATTTAACAAACTGGGTTCCCTCTATTTTTTTTGTTCCTTTCTTTTTTTTTTGTGCACAATTAATAAATCACCCCATGCACGTAGAAATACGCTTAATTCATGAAGTAAAAACCTTTCATATACTCCATTACAATGCAATTTAACAAACTGGGTTAACTCCTCGTTTTTAGATGCATGTGTGGGGAAAAGGGTAAACTTGTACTATAAGTATTTTAATTTTTTTTAAAAGTAAACCGTAATTATTTTGGTACAACAAAAATTCTCTAAAACTGTAAATAATTTGGGATGTAGGGAGTAACATAAATTAAGTTTTATTTTGAACTAGTTTTGAACTGGGTCGTCATAATAAATCTCCTCAATTCATATCACTTTTATCTTACATTTGAATATTGGAGAAATAAAATTAGTGAAGTAATAGAATGAAAAAAGGGAATGAAATAGATAGTAGAATAATTCATTACATCTTGACTATGAATGAGTCATTTCATATTTACCCTCTCCTAAAGAATAAATTTTACAAATATGACATAAATACCTTATATATAATAGGCCGACAAGAAATCCTAATTTAAAATAATTGTGAATCGACTTGAATAGTTCTGAGTTAACTCAGATGATTACATTGACAATAACAAATCTCTTTAGTCAATGATGATTAATAATTACTTTTCTTGGTTATTTCATGTGTCTTGATATATCTGCATGTATTTATATTAAATTCTCATGTTAACATACGAGTGAATTACAAGAACCGGATACATTGAATTGCAAATAGTAAGAAAATTCAATTTATATTTAATTAAGTGTACTGAAGGATTTCAGCAACAAACAAAAGAGAAAGCTATACGACTTATCTGATGAAACAAATGGAGAAGACGAAACACACCATTGGAAACAAGAAAAACTCTCAAATATACTAAGAAAAAAAAGCAAGTGAAAGATTATTTTTAGATTTAAATCTGTTATATGTACTTATCATTTCTATCTGCTGTAAACGATATTTTCATATGAATAATTATATGTCGTTCATTTTACTTAGCCACATATTTATGACGCAACTCTATTAAATATGTCTATTCAATTCATATTTATATGTGGGAGTTTTAAAAAGACTCATTTTTTAAGGACTCATTTAAAACTTTTGAGGACTCATTTCCATACCAAAAATGTCTAAAATTTGATTCTTCTACCATTACCCACTTTCCAATACGAGGATTCTAGGTTCACAGCTTCTACATTGGATTCATCTCTTCCCACATACATGATGTCTTTCCATATTCTTGAGCAAGTGTAAGGGATAGTTTGAACACTGTCAACATGATCATTAGAATTCCACTTAATTATTTTTAGCATAGAGAACTTTTTTTCACAAAGACTGAGATTTTACATTAAATCTCCACCACCATTTGATGAGAATGGCTTCATTTTTATCTTTCAATGAACCAATCCCCATACCTCTCTTTTCCATACTCGACACACTTTTCTCCACGCAACTCTATTCAATTTATTAGAATTCTCATCGCACCCCCTCCCCCCCCCCCCCAATAAAAAATTCCTTCTGATTCTTTTCAAACTTTTTAAAACTTCCACGTATAAAATTACTCCTTCCATTTCAAATTATAAGATCATTATTAATTTTTAAAAGTTAATTTAAAATATTTTCAAACTCAAAATTGTTAAAAATAATGAAAAAGTAAATCTTACAATAAGCCGATTTTTGAGATATTTTATAATATTAATCATTGTATCGACTAAAATTATAGAAATTCACGTTAATTTTAAATTTAAAAATGTCTTAAATTAACTTTAAAAAGACAATAATAATCTTATGTTTTGAAACAGAGATAGTAATTGATTCCGCTTCAAAATAATGACCAAACACATTTTTTTTAATTAGATAAGAATGACCAAATGAATTTCATATTCTCTCTGATTCTTGCTATGCATGCACACTTAATTTGATGAATGTGTTGCATCATTGATATCCTAAGAAAATCGCAACCAAAGAAACGAAAGCGCACGTGCACAACAAAAGTAGATACTTAACTAGGTGGTAAGCAGATGTTAAGCATTTTCCATTCTAGACTTTGGGTGTTGAAATTACAGGAGTTGGTTATTATTGTTTGGTTTTGGACCTGTCACTATACGGACCATTTGAACGAAGAGGATTAGTTTTACATAATCCGACGGCTCATATTGTGTCGTATAAAGTTAGACCATCATTATTATTGAACATTTGAACGAGAGGATTAGTTTTACATAATCCGACCGTTCATATTGTGTCGGTACAAAGTTAGACCAATGTTATTGTGTTGGTATTGTGTCGGTATAAAGTCAGACCGTCATTAACCGGAAAGCTCAGCGCCTTTATATTTTGAATAATATTAAGTTAACAAAAGATAATTATAAAAAAATTAATATAAAATAATAAGTTAGATTATAATTAATAAATGTTTCATTCTATATAAATAAATCTAATAATTATAATCAATTATTATCATACAAATTTTTTTATCCTCTTTTTGTGTATAATATTTTGTCACTAAAATATTATTACTATATATTTTGTGCTGGTGTCGATTTTGCCTTTGTCATTATTCTGTATGGTATTCAAAGATATACTCAAATTTATAAAATATACTTAAATTTAATATATAAAGACATAAAACTCTTAAATATACTAGATATATATTTTCAAAGTATTTGATATGTGATAATCTATATATTTTAAATTGCATCATTTATATTTATTTATTTTTACTATTTTTAATGATAATTTTTTGTTTCATTGTTACATTAAAATTTGTTAAACATATATTTAGCTTATATAATAAAAATTTATTGTTACATAAATTTTAAATATTGTGTCATTTTATATTATTATAAAAATATAATTCTTTTATTAAAATAAAAAATAACGATACTTGTTTTTGGGCCAATATAATAAGACAATAATGAACAACGTCTCCTCGTGCATGCGTAGATTTCGTCTCCTCTTGTTCATTATTTCATATATATATATATATATATATATATATATATATATATATATTGTCTTATTATATTGGCCCACAAACAAGTATCGTTATTTTTTATATATTTTAATAAAAGAATCTTATTTTATGTATGTATATATAGAAAAAGAAGAAACACAAACATGTATATATATATATATATACACACACATGTTTATGTTAGTGCTTTTTCTTCTTCTAATCCAATCAGTTGAAAAGTACTCTCTCCGTATGAATGATTTATTAATGAAGAAACATAATGAATTAGGGGAGAAAGAGGTGCAAGATGTAAATTATCGTCCCAAATTCAGAGTCCGCAAAGTTTTGGTGATCCCACAACATCGAAGGTGGTGTTGCAAGACAAAAAGGTTTCATTTTATCTTTTATCATTGCAGAGCTACTTGTCACCATGCATATGCGCCCCTTCTATTATAACTTAGTTTTGGTGATTGCTGATGCTAGAATAATATTTATATTATTAGACACTTTTACACTTGTTTCAATTATATTTTGAATTTTTAATAACATTTATACATCATAATTATTATTTTGACATTATCAATCGCGTACTTTTTATTCAATTTATCAAGTACACATTAACGATATAAATATTATTTTTAGCAACAATACCCACAAAATATTTATTTGCAAAATATTATTATGTCGCTAATGTAATTTTTAGTTAATATTAGGTGAAAAATGTAATGGAGGAGAATCTGGTTTGTCTCTATATTATCATCACAAAGGATTCGTGATATTCTTGTTCGTATTATTTTAAGCTAGGTCGATTAACTTTCTCAATATTGTTGTGATAGGACAACGGAGGAAAAGATGATCTCAACTCCACCGTGCCATGGTGTATTCAAATATCTCATTCCATTGCTACTAGCAATCCTAGCAGTGAAGTTTCAAGGCAAAGCAAAAGATCCTTTTGACACACATCCCATAAACATGTGGGCTTTCCTTATATCCTCATGCACCTACTACTTGGTTTTGGGAATTATGAAAGAGACTCGATTAAGTAATAAGTTTACAAGATACCCTCACATGTTCAACCTAGTTATTATGGTTTTAGGTTCTCTTTCTTCAGTCTCTTTGTTATCTATTTTTCTACCAAGCTTACTCGGGCGGCTCATCTTCATTTCATGGGGCCTTTTTTCTATGATTTTAGCACGCCATGTATTTAAGTGTATATACATATGGCTTTGCAATGGAACTAAGAAGGCAATTTCCTATGGAGTTGACAAAATTTATTGGATTGCGATACGTCTCAGTCAAAGTCAACAAGTTTTGCCTAATTGAGTTCTGATATTGCTGATTGGGATGTTCATTTGTAGCCTATGGTTAAAGATTATATTGGAAATGTTGAAATCATTGAACTAGATAGTTTGGCATTTTGAAAGAAAAATACAAAATATGGACCAACAATATACAACATTTTGATCATTTTGAAACACAAGTGTCGTCGCTTTTTTGGCTCTGGTGAATAAAATTTGAAGTCCAAAAGCGCACGCAAAAACTAATTCTAGGTCTTTTTGATGTTTTTAAAACTTATTTGGTTCGTGAGTTGAAAGCACGTCACAAAGTTCGTTGTAATGATAGTATTGATGGAGTAGAAAAACATTTTAAAGAAAAATGAGTTTAGCTTGAATACACATATAAATTCTGTAATATCAAAACTCGAACACATTTTGGAGGTTGTGGATATGATGGGATGTTAATGTCGATTCAAAGAGTATTATGTCAAACAAAAGTTGAGAACTGAAAGGACCCCGAAAATTTATACAAAATGCAATATACGAATAAGTTTGTTAGCATGTGGAGAACAATGGTTCTCAAAAGTTGCTTAAAGATTTTGATAAAGATGGGATACCTTTTGAAAAATTAGAAGAACGTGAGGATTAAGAAGTACATCTTGTTAACAAAAGTGATGGAATTGAAGAAATAACAACTGAAGAATCGTTTTTCGAGGTACAAAAGAAGAAAAAGATAAAAAGGAGGGCAAGATAAAAAATAAAGAATTGAAAGAAATATACTAATAGTTGAAAATCACTACAAGAAACTGGGTTACTGACACACTCAATGCCGATGAAAGAAATTTTGTCGCTAATGAGATCAATACCGACAACAATGTTGTCGTTAATGATTGTCGTCGCTTATGACTCGTTAGCCCGCACCCGTGTTTATTTTATCAACGGGCGTCCGTCGGGATAGGGTTTCTAGTCATCGGTAATGGGTAGTATTTGGGGGCGAAAAATGCGCGCGCGAGGGAATACTTTTGGTCGACGGACAAGTCTCATAGGCAAGGGAAATCGTCATCGCTAATGCACTCAATATCGACGGAGTCCATCTCGATGGCATGTCCGTCGAGAATGGGTCTTTTAATTCAAACCCTAATTTTGACGGGCCTTTTTAATTTTTGGCGTCCTTCCCTCTCCTGTGTGTACGCTGCTCCTCTTTCCCTCTCTTCTCTTGCATCTCCCCTTTCTTCTTCCCCTCTCTTCACTGTCACCGCTGGCCTCCCTTACTTTCTTGTCGTCTGTGTAACGCCCCCGAAATTCGGGTCTTGTCTTTAAGCCCGGGTCTAATGTGCCACGGTACTACCCATACAACATAATCTTATTACGTTATTACAACATATCCTCATTTAATCCCAGGTACGAAGACCTTTACTGATACATCATCTAATATTTAAAATAATATTACATTTGTACTAATATTACAATTAATACAAATCATCTTCAATCATTAACTATTCCTTTCCTCTGACTTTACCAAATTCTTCGGTCTGCTCTGTCTTAGCTGAAAATAATTATTTATAGCAAGGGTGAGCAACTACGTTGCCCAGCAAGTTTAACAGTTATCACGTAACACGTAATTCACATTTCAGCATGCTTCACATTTTCTCATCATTCGCATTTTATGCATACATCACATTTTTCATGTTGTACATGTTATACATGCTTCATATCTGATACATGCTTCATAATATTCATACTTCACATTTCTCAAATTACATAGATCACATAGAATAGTTAACTTACATCATCAACTCAATATTAACAGTTATTATTACATTGTTGCACAAAGTGCACATTACAGCATCACAAGAATTTCACATAACACTGAAAGCTTGCACATAACACATAACAACAGGTACTGAAAAACTTGGCTCGATCCATAGTTCATCATCTATCTCATTCACATATAATATACTTGCTCTCGTACTCCATTCTCAGTCATCTACAACGTCATATAATATTTTTTATTAACATAATAATCTTCTCATCACAACATTAACTTTCATTAATTATTTCTCGTAACTATAATTTAATATTCATGTTTACCATCTTAATAATCTCCTGTTGATTTGATAATGTTCAAACCTTTTTGTTTTGATGATGACTTGATTATATAATCTAATTTGTTTATTGTGGAAATTTCAGGAAGTTGAAGAAAGAATTATGTTCAAGAAACAATGAAGATTTGAGTCTTAAGGAAAATATGTAAGGTCATTACAAATATTTGATTTTTCAATACAAGACTCTAGGACATAATATTTGTGACAAAATATTTGTGCATTAATATATGTTCATCCTGCTATCTAAATTCTATATGCGTATTTACTGAGATGGTATAATGAGTTGATATATATATTTAAATACGGAAAAGGGCCTAGCTGGTTGTCCTTATTAAAAATTGATTATTAATTTATGCATGGCTAGAGTCCTTGATGCTTTGATCTGATGTACTGATATAATAAATACTATGAGCCACGTGTAAGACTTTATATATATTGGAAATTTGGAAATGGTTGGAGTATCTTGATAAGATATGATTACTTTTCTAAATAAATGGGATAAACATCTTGGGAATATAAAACTATCATTATCTTGACAATATTGGTTCAATCCGTTTCCTATTCCAATGCTATATAGGTGGCGGTTGGTTTGAGAAGTCTTATCAGAAGATGTTTTCTTTTTGAAAGTGTCCAACAAATCTTTATAACAACCGAAGATAAATTGGTTTTATTTCTTAGCCATTAACGGATTTATTTTCTGAACATTATCTTTTATTGGCAACGAAAATATTTTTAATCAGTTAGTTTTTGGTCTATAAAAAGGAAGCAATGTTTTCAATAAAAAGACGGGACTTATTTTGATTTAATATATTGCGACCATATACTTGAGAAAGATTATAATTATTTTCGGTGCAATATTTCCAGCTGCTGTGATATTAATTTCAGACTTATTATCAGCAAATTCCGTGGGCATAATATTGGTGATATCTTTTAACTCTACTTGATCATTGCATTCATTAGTTGAGCCTTGCATTGTTAAATTATTTATTTGCTTTGATCATTAGACCTCTATTATTGTAATATTAATTTTTAGACTAAGTGTAGTCTAAAGGAATTTAATCCAGGTGGATTAAGGTTTGTTTACATACAGATTCAAGGAAGCATAGGTGCTTAAGGAGTGCATTGGTGCACAAGGAGCAAAAGTGCTCAAGTGAATTATTGTAATTCAAAATTTGATAGAATCTGTCTTGTAACGGGAATTATTTTTAAATAAAAGTGAGTCTCCAATACTAGTTGGTATTGAACGTGGAGTAGGCTATTATTATAGAAGGTAATAGCTGAACCACGTAAAAAAATCTTTGTGTTGATTTTATTGCTTGCTTTATTTTAATTACTCAAAAGTTAGTTAATTATTTCTTTAATAACTAATAACTTGAATATTTGTATTATTCATTATTATCAAGTATTTTCATTAAATTATATTAATTTATAAAATCACCAAGATATTTTCTTAAACTAAAAACCAATCCAGTTGAACGTATTAATTCAGTAAGCTGCATTCATCAATACAGTAGACTAAGTTCTTCTATAATAAAGACTCAATCCAGTAAACCATATTCATTCAGTAAACTGCATTCATAAATATAGTAGACTGTATTCAAAAGTTTGGTATAAATTTTTAATTGGTAATAATCTGTTACCACACTTATTCAACCCCCCTTCTAAGTGTGCCTTATCTGAATTTCATTTGGTATCAGACCTTGGCTCTACTTACTTGGTCTTAAAGGTGACTTGAAGGGAAATATTCTAATATGGCACAATTCGGAAACAACAATCAAGAAGGTCAATCAACCAATAGACCTCCACTGCTGTATGGAACAGAAAACTATAACTTCTGAAAATTCCGTATGAGGATCTACCTTAAAAGAGATCCTTGGGAATGGTGGGTCTTGGAGAACGGACCTGTTATACCAAGAAAAGATGATGGTACTCCAAAGACTTTGCTAGAAATGGATTCAACTGAAACTTTCATGGTTTCCTATGATTCAAGGGCTATGAATACATTACTTAGCGACATGGTTCAATCAGAGATAGATAAAGTTTCTTCATGCAATACAACTAAAGAAATTTGGGACACTCTTGTAGTAAGCCATGAAGGGACATCCAAGGTGCGAGAAGTCAAACTTAGCATGCTCATGCATGACTATGAAATGTTTAAACTTGAGAAAGACGAAACTATAAAAATGGCACAAGCAAGGTTTCTAGTGCTGCTAAATTCATTGAAGCTACTTGACAAGACCATTCCACAAAGTGAGATTAATCGTAAGTTACTTCGGGCAATGCCCAAAAGGTTTGCTTCTAAGATTACTACTCTTCAAGATTCTTCCACTATTTCTACTATGGATACTCTAACACTTTTTGGTGAACTTGAGGAATATGAACATCAGTTAAAAAGATATGATGATGAGGAAGAAACTCCTCGAAGAAAGGTTTTAGCTCTTAATGCAGGAAATGAAGAAGAACTCGATGATGATTCCGATGAAGAGATAGCCATGATGTCAAGGAGACTCAAAGGACTACTGCAAAGGAAGAACAAAAGGAATAATATCTTCAACTCAAATAAAGGCAAAGGAAAGCAAACTGAGGAAACATGTTTTGAATGTGGACGTGCAGGGCACTTCAAGAAGGACTGCTTTCAACTTAAGAACAAGGGAAAAATGAACTTCAAGGATAATAAAAGAAACAAAGCTCTTGTCACTTGGAGTGATGAAGAGGAGTCCGAAGTAGAGGTGGATGCCAAGGATGAAATAACTCAAATATGCTTCATGGGAATAAAAGGTGAAACAAATGAGGTATCTATTTATGAGTTTAATTCTTTAAAACAAGAAAATGAGAGATTAAGAGAAAAGAATGCATGTTTAAAGGAATTAGTAAATACATTAATGTGTGAAGTTGATTCTTTAATAGATGAAAAGAAAAAAATTGAGAAGGAGTCATCTTGTAAAGAAGAAAAGGTTTTGATTGCAAAAAATGATTATCTTGAAAATTACAACAAGATTCTTTTTAACAAGGTGACTCACTTGAACAATGAAGTTGAGAAATTGACTAATGAGCTAAAAATGCGAGACGTATGTATTGATGCATTTAGTGATAAATCTCCGAGTAAATCTATTCCTTCTGATGAACTTCAAAAGGAAGTAGATTCATTAAAACTATCTCTTGCTAGATTTGTCCAAGGTGAAGAAAACCTAACTGTTATGTTGGGAAAGCAAAGACCTAGTTTTGACAGACAAGGGATAGGTTATAATCCCATCCGTAAAACCGGGAATGTGCAAATACTTAAATCCAAGTCTCGTTTCAAATTGAATTATTGTTCTCCTTTCGCTACATGCAAAAATTGTGGCATTAAAGGTCACTTAGATATAAATTGTTCTAAGAAACAGAAGGCTAAAAAGGTATGGATTAAGAAGGGTGATTTATGTACAACTAACGCAAATGGACCCAAAAAGATATGGGTACCAAAAAGATGAATAAATTTTTCTTGACAGGTATGCTTCAAGGCAAAAGTTCCATCTCAAAAATGGATTCTTGATAGTGGATGCTCTCGTCACATGACTGGTGATAAATTGAAGTTCGTGGAACTAAAAACCAAGAAGAAAAATGGGACGCTAACTTTTGGAGATAATTGAACCTGTGAAATTATCGGGAAAGGTAAAATTGGTAATGGTAAGGTCAATATTGATAATGTTCATCTTGTTAGTGGACTTGAATTTAATCTTATAAGTGTTAGTCAATTAATGGATAATGGTCATCAAGTTTGTTTTGAAAAAGAAAAGTGTACAATTTCTCATGGTACTAACAACTCTACTTTAGTTGCACAAAGAGAAGAAAATATATATACTATTGATTTTGAGCAACAGGATGAAGAACTATGTCTAGCAACTGTGCAAGACGAGGCTAACCTATGACATAAGAGGATGGGACATGTTCACATAGATTTAATCAAGAAATTATCCTCAAAGAATCTTGTCAAAGGATTGCCAAAGATAAAGTATGAAAAGAGAGGAATATGTGTCCCTTGCCAACTTGGGAAACAAGTAAGAACTTCGTTTACAGCAAAGAACATGGTATCAACTTCCTCTCCTCTACAACTACTTCATCTTGATTTATTTGGTCCTGAAAGACATGCTAGTATTAATGGTAAATTTTATGCTTTTGTAATAGTTGATGATTTCTCTAGATATACTTGGGTGTTGTTTTTAAGAACCAAAGATGAAGCATTTAAAGAGTTTGAGAAATTGATAAGAAGTTTAGAGACTAGGTATAGTCTCAAACTTATAAAAATTCGAAGTGATCATGGTACTGAATTTCTAAAGGACTTTATTATATTTTGTGATCAAAAAGGCATAAGCCATGAGTTTTCAGCTCCAAGAACTCCTCAGCAAAATGGAGTAGTGGAAAGAAAGAATAAGACACTTCAAGAAACAGCTAGAACACTTTTACAAGAAAGCAAACTTCCAAAGAAGTTTTGGGCAGAGGTTGTTAATACGTCTTGTTATGTGTTAAATAGAGTTCTTATTCGTCCTATTATTCTGAAAACTCCTTATGAACTTTTGAATAACAAAATTCCAAATATTAGTTATTTCAAAGTTTTTGGATCTAGATGTTATATATTGAATACTAATGATAACCTGGGAAAATTTGATGCTAAATCTTATGAAATTATTTTCATTGGCTATTCACAAAATAGCAAGGCATATCGTGTATTTAATATAAATAAATTATGTGTTGAAGAATCTATTCATATAACGTTTAATGAAACTAACAATGATCTTCCAAAAGAAAGAGAAGAGGATGCAGGTAATTTGGAGATCTTAGTGAATCCAGCAAATCGGAGAAATCTATTCAGCAAGCCAAATGAACAGATTCAGCAAGCTGAATTGGAGAACACACAAGGAATGGAACAAGGAACAATACAAGAACTTGAGGAAGATTTCCCCTAACAAGAAGAAGTAATACACGATGTCCAAATGCCAAAGACTACAAGATATCTCAAGAATCATCCACCGGAAAACATTATCGGAGATATAAACAAAGGAATCACCACACGAAGAAGTTTACAAAATCAATGTGCATTCTCTGCATTCTTATCACAAGTTGAGCCAAAGAATGCTAAGGAAGCCATTCTCGATGAAAGTTGGCTAATAGCAATGCAAGAAGAACTTCAACAATTTGAACGATGTCAAGTTTGGGAATTAATGCCTCATCCTAAAGATGTTTCTATCATTGGAACAAAATGGGTGTTTAAAAACAAGCTTGATGAACATGGGACAATCACTCGCAACAAAGCAAGGCTAGTGGCTCAAGGTTATAACCAACAAGAAGGAATCGATTACGAAGAAACCTATGCCCCAGTTGCAAGACTAGAATCTATCCGAATTTTATTAGCCTTTGCATGCTTTAAAAAATTTAAGCTTTATCAAATGGATGTGAAAAGCGCATTCCTAAATGGATACATTAATGAAGAAGTCTATGTCAAACAGCCTCCTAGATTCGAACATGAGAAATACCCAAATCATGTTTTCAAGCTAAAGAAAGCTCTCTATGGTCACAAGTAAGCTCCAAGGGCTTGGTACGAGAGGTTGAGTAAGTATCTTCTCTCCAGTGGTTTCACTAGAGGTAAAATTGATTCCACACTATTTATTATGCATGACAAAAATGATATAATTATTGTTCAAATATATGTGGATGATATAATATTTGGTGCTACTAACGATTTTCTTTGTGAGTGGTTTTCAAAATGTATGCATAAGGAATTTGATATGAGCTTAATGGGAGAGCTAAATTACTTTTTGGGACTTCAAATCAAGCAAACTAAGGAAGGGATCTATATTCATCAAACCAAGTACACAAAAGAGCTCCTCAAAAGATTTGGTTTTGAAGGATCCAACCCAAAGGCTACACCAATGAGTACATCAATAAAACTGACATCAGATGATAAAGGTATAGATGTAGAGTTAACAAAATATCGAGGTATGATTGGATGTTTATTATATTTAACTGCATCAAGACCTGATATAATGTATAGTATATGTCTTTGTGCTCGATTTCAAGCAAAACCCAAAGAATCCCACTTACAAGCTGTTAAAAGGATTTTTAAATATTTGAGTGGTACTATTAATTTAGGATTATTTTATCCTATTTGTAATCATTTTGAACTAATGGGTTATTCAGATGCTGATTATGCAAGATGCCAAATTGATAGAAAAAGTACTAGTGGTGCTTGCACATTTTTAGGTCATAGTCTGGTTACATGGCATAGTAAAAAGCAGACTTCAGTTGCTTTGTCAACTACTAAGGGAGAATATTTAGCTGCAGGGAGTCGTTGCTCTCAAATTTTATGGATGAGACAAACTCTATATGATTTTGATGTTTTATGTGATAGTGTAGCTATTTATTGTGATAACTCTAGCACTATTGACATATCAAAAAATCCTGTTTTGCATTCACGAACAAAACATATAGAAGTTAGGCATCATTTTTTAAGGGATAATGTTTCAAAAGGTTTAATAAAATTGTTGTTTATTCCTACAGAGAAACAATTAGCTGATATTTTTACTAAACCATTAAGTGAAGAAAGATTTTGTATGCTGAGAAGAGAACTTGGTATGTGCTTGGTGTAATATGCTCACGTATTACGATAAATCATGCATAAATATCTACATATTTTTTTAAATTGATTTTTATTGATAAACATTATTTGTATGTAAACGACGAAGAAGGTGTATCTGCACTAGCACGATTCTCGGTATCTATCATAATGTGATTAGAATTTGAAAAGACTGAAGGAAGGGTTTTATTGTTTCAAGGAGTGTTTTCGGAGTCTAACACGCTTATATTAAAAAGCAGAGCATTTATCTTCTTCTCTCAAAACAACTCTTTGATATTTCTCTGATTCTCATCTTGGTTAGTTCTCACCAACAAGTATGAAGACGCGATCACGTCCATCCAGTATCACAATCAAAAACAAAACTCATCCACGTTCTTCTTATACTTCTCGATCGTCAAAGAAGTCTAAAACCCAGACTTCAGTTCCTATTTCCTCTACTTCTGATGGATCTGATTCCAGTTTCTCTTTTCTACAGAAAGATCCTCCCTCTCCTGCTTCAGAATCTCATCCTTCACAATCTGATCCACCGACAAACCTGGTAAATCCTTTTTCTACTGTTTCTGATCTACCAGATAATTTCTTTCGAGGTCATAGTTTCGAAGCACGGTTTAAAAATTCCATTGCCACCAAACAATTTGTTTATGAAAAGTTTTTAGACTTATTTTATTTTAAAAATTCATCTTTGGAAAAACTTTTCATGTCTTCTGGAATTTCTGCCATGCTTTTTCCTCCAACAAAGGCATATCCCCGTTTGATACAACAATTCTACACCAATTTAGAGTGTAATGGGGATTGCTATACAACCTTTGTGAAGGAAAATCTATGTTTTTCACAGTGATAGATTTTGGGAGTATTCTTAATATTTCTTCATCAGGACCTTGTCCATTTACTCTTAAGGGTGCTGCCAACATCCCCTTTCCTCCTCTTGAACAACTTCATACAGTGATGGATGATTCATCTTTAACAACTCTAGTTACTCCTAAAACTGTCGATGTTAGTCCACTTGCATGTGTTTTGCACAAAATTCTTCGATATAATCTATTTCCACGCATAAGTGGTGGAGAGAATTTCACTTATCAAGATTTGGTTGTTATTGCTATGATTTTAAAAGGAGTCAACTTTAATTTTTCTCTTATGATGTTGTCTCACATGATGAGTTGTATTCGTCAAACTAAAAGGTGTTTGCCTTATGGTTTGTTTTTAACAAAACTGTTTCAACATTTTAAAATCTGTCTTGATGATGAGATAGTGGTATCTCACAACGATTTTATTGATTCCGCTAATCTCAAACAGTCTCATATTTCCTTTGTTGATGGCTCATTTGTCCGTCTCACCCCTGATCCAATTCCTCCTTCACCAAATGATGGTTCCTCTGCTTTACCCACTGATAATTCTGACTCACATCCTCCATCCCCGATATCCTCTACCATAGTGGTTGATATGTTATCTCAAATTCTCAAAAATCAAGAAGTCATTCGTTCTGACATTGTTGAGCTCAAACAAAGGATTTCTGTTTTGGAAAAAGGAGATTTGCCTATGCGGGCAACTGATTTATCTAAATACTTTTCAAAATTTGAGGATGAATTCATTGATCTTCAATCTGGTTTTGAATTGCAAACCATGGCTATGATTGAATCTTTACATCGAAAGATCAATAGAAATTCTTGTAAACTCAGTCAAAAGCTTAAGTTTATGAGTAATCAAGTTGGAGAATTTGCTGATTTCATGGCTCATCGACTGAATGACGTTGGTAAGAAGTTACATTTTACCTCTATGCATTCTCCTGTTCCAGAATGGCCTCGGTGTAATTGGATGGCTGAATATATTGGTGATTTTCTGGATTTGCCTTTACCAAATGAGACTTTTATTCCTCGTCCTCCTAAATTTGCTCATGATTTCTCTCTGGAAGAAAGGCTTCATCGTGTTCTCCATCGTCCTTATTTCACTAATCGTCCTCTACCAACAATTCATATCGATGATATTGATGTTTAACAATCTTTTTGGTGATGACAAAGGGGGAGACAAGCTACAAAGGATGGTTGGATGGTTGCTGTGTTGCTGTGATGATGAATGTTATCTGGAGATTTTATTTTTGAACTATTTTTAAAGACAATTTGGTGGTTATGTTTTAAGTGTTTTTGAACAATATGGCTGGAGCCAGTACTAGATATTATAATTCATTATGCTTGTTCCATTTATTTCCAGCTAACATAATTTTGCAAGATTATGCTTTGAATTTTTTTTAATATACATGAATTCAGGGGGAGTTATATTTTTAGTGTTGTCATCATCAAAAAGGGGGAGAATGTTGATTTGATAATGTTCAAACCTTTTTGTTTTGATGATGACTTGATTATATAATCTAATTTGTTTATTGTGGAAATTTCAGGAAGTTGAAGAAAGAATTATGTTCAAGAAGCAATGAAGATTTGAGTCTTAAGGAAAATATGTAAGGTCATTACAAATATTTGATTTTTCAATACAAGACTCTAGGACATAATATTTGTGACAAAATATTTGTGCATTAATATATGTTCATCCTGCTATCTAAATTCTATATGCGTATTTACTGAGATGGTATAATGAGTTGATATATATATTTAAATACGGAAAAGGGTCTAGCTGGTTGTCCTTATTAAAAATTGATTATTAATTTATGCATGGCTAGAGTCCTTGATGCTTTGATCTGATGTATTGATATAATAAATATTGTGAGCCACGTGTAAGACTTTATATATATTGGAAATTTGGAAATTGTTGGAGTATCTTGATAAGATATGATTACTTTTCTAAATAAATGGGATAAACATCTTGGGAATATAAAACTATCATTATCTTGACAATATTGGTTCAATCCGTTTCCTATTCCAATGCTATATAGGTGGCGGTTGGTTTGAGAAGTCTTATCAGAAGATGTTTTCTTTTTGAAAGTGTCCAACAAATCTTTATAACAACCGGAGATAAATTGGTTTTATTTCTTAGCCATTAACGGATTTATTTTCTGAACATTATCTTTTATTGGCAACGGAAATATTTTTAATCAGTTAGTTTTTGGTCTATAAAAAGGAAGCAATGTTTTCAATAAAAAGACGGGACTTATTTTGATTTAATATATTGCGACCATATACTTGAGAAAGATTATAATTATTTTCGGTGCAATATTTCCAGCTGCTGTGATATTAATTTCAGACTTATTATCAGTAAATTCCGTGGGCATAATATTGGTGATATCTTTTAACTCTACTTGATCATTGCATTCATTAGTTGAGCCTTGCATTGTTAAATTATTTATTTGCTTTGATCATTAGACCTCTATTATTGTAATATTAATTTTTAGACTAAGTGTTGTCTAAAGGAATTTAATCCAGGTGGATTAAGGTTTGTTTACATACAGATTCAAGGAAGCATAGGTGCTTAAGGAGTGCATTGGTGCACAAGGAACAAAAGTGCTCAAGTGAATTATTGTAATTCAAAATTTGATAGAATCTGTCTTGTAACGGGAATTATTTTTAAATAAAAGTGAGTGTATTGGACGTGGAGTAGGCTATTATTATAGAGGGTAATAGCTGAACCACGTAAAAAAATCTTTGTGTTGATTTTATTGCTTGCTTTATTTTAATTACTCAAAAGTTAGTTAATTATTTCTTTAATAACTAATAACTTGAATATTTGTATTATTCATTATTATCAAGTATTTTCATTAAATTATATTAATTTATAAAATCACCAAGATATTTTCTTAAACTAAAAACCAATCCAGTTGAACGTATTAATTCAGTAAGCTGCATTCATCAATACAGTAGACTAAGTTCTTCTATAATAAAGACTCAATCCAGTAAACCATATTCATTCAGTAAACTGCATTCATAAATATAGTAGACTGTATTCAAAAGTTTGGTATAAATTTTTAATTGGTAATAATCTGTTTTAACACTTATTCAACCCCCCCTTCTAAGTGTGCCTTATCTGAATTTCATCTCCAACGTTTAGCGTTATGGTCAAAAATTCTCAAAATCTTGGACAATCACTTTCTTACGTTAAATACCAAATTATACATCAAAATATACCATTACCCAAAATTTTATCTTAATCCGAGATATAAAACTCGTTTTCACACTTTTACTTTAACAAAATATTGATTTTGTTTTTATCTTATCTCCTTCGTTACTCATTCATTTTTATTCTTTCTTACGTCAAATTAAAGCTTATACAGTCTACTTTAATCTCATCTAGGCCTTGGTTTTAGGTCTTTCTTCAAGAAAAATAGATTTTCATTTTTTATAACCAAGGTCAGATTGTTACAAAATCTGGCCAGTTTACCCTCTCTCGCTAAAACAGTCATAACTAATTCGTTACAAAACGTTTTTGAGCAATTCTTGCGTCTACGCGAAGCTAACTTCCGAGGCTACAAATTTTATATTTTAACTATTTTTGAACACATAAGTCCAGAAAATTCATACAAGAGGTAGGTGCGAATCTGATTTTCCATATTGGACAGTTTTGATGCACTAACTTTGGCACGTCATAACTTGGTCGTATGAACTCAAAATTGGTCTGTTCTTGAGGCTATGGATTGCTGGGATTGAAACTACAAAACCCCAGAATATCATAAATTTTCATTTAGTCGAACCAGCCAAAACAGTAGCCCAAAAGTCCCCTCTCGCGCTAATTTTCAGTTTGGATAGTTTTGATGCGCTTACTTTGGAACGTCATAACTCGTTCGTCCGAACTCAGAATGAGTCTGTTCCGGAGACTATGGATTCCTTATTCAGTGTACTATATTCCCTTAGAAAATCAATTTTTTTTGGAAATTTAAACTAGCTACAAAATTATCCTTAGGGTCAGCAGCATACTAGTTTTCAGTTTTCAACATGTTTTACTAAAATATTCACCATAAATTTGTTTTAACTTCTTTTTGCTTCATTCCAATTGGAATATTTTCATAACTCAAAGGAGTATAACATACTATTACAGAACTTTAAATTTCAATTTTAGACTATAACACAAAATGGGTCAAAAACAATCCATTATCAGTCCATTGTCCATCCATTTAAGCATAGGTTTATATCTTCATTCTTTATTCCACTTTTGCATGTTATTACCGGTAGTTTTAATGTATTTACATAATTGTTATTCGTTCATGGTCAACCAACAACAACCTTCAACAACCAAGCAAGGCAAAAATATATAAAGCTTGAAAGGATAAAGATTAAAAGTTAGGGTTTTCAAGTCTTACCTCTTGAGTCCTCTTCTTTCTTGCTTGATGACCAGAGGCGGAACCAAGGGGCGGGGGGGGGGGGGTCATATGACCCTGGTATTCCGATGCTTTGGAGCTCGGAGTCGGACACTGAATCAGAAGAAGTAGAATTAGTAGTGAGTGAAAGTGAGGGAATTTGATCGGCGAGAGACTTGATGTGTTGATCGACAACAGTTTTAAGCTCATTGGCTTTCGTAGAGGCCTCGAGTGCAAAGTCTTTAGATCGCTTAGCGATTTCAGAGACAATGTCGGCGATCTTCGTTGGAGAAATGGTTAGGGTTAGGGCTTGAGATCTCTTGGTTGCTTCTGCGAATATCTTTGCCTTTAGCCATAAATTCTCCATTACTTCTGAGTTTGATTCTTTGCTTGCTTCTCTCTAATGAAGATGAAGCTGGATAGCTTGATACTCTGATAGTAGAGTGTACTGGTAGTAATGAGATGCAAGGGGAGTGATGTAGCTATGAAGGTGTTGGAATTGGTCCTGCCACATACGAATTATAACCGTTGATTTGAATTTAATAAGAAAGAAGAAAGATACTGTGATACGAGGTGATCAATAAAATACTGTTGCTGAAAAAGATGGCGCGTATAGGAGTGACCTTCTTCTTCCGTTCTTCGCACTGCAGCAGTTAAGTTTTTTTTATCTTATATGAAACGACGTCGTTTCATTTAGTAAGTTTAAAAAAACAAAAAAAAAACCTTTTCTTTTTTCTTCAAAATCGCCTCAGCTAACAACCGAAAGAAGCACTCCAAGCGTCAATAAATAAATTTTTTTTACTGATGTATTTTGACCCCCCTCTAAAAACGTTCTGGTTCTGCCACTGTTGATGACTTAGGTGCTTAGCTTGCTACTTTCTCTTCTTCCTTGCTCAATACCCGAACTGCTCTCTCTCTCTCTCTAGCTCTTACTTACAACCATTTCTTTCTCTCTCACTCTAGGTTACTTAAAAGATTTAGGTGATAATAAGAGAATAAGGATGAATAGATGTAGTTTTGGGTTAGTTAGTCTCCTCTCTCTCTCTCTTGCCATGTCCGAACATTTCTTCTCTTCCTCTTCTGCTAGTTTTCTCTCAACTTAGCTCCTTCTCTTTTCAAAATTAGCTGAACCAAGATCGGATGATAATGTGGAAGGAGTAATTTAATTTAACAATGTTATTTGATCATAATAATTTTATTAGTAATGATCAAAATATGTTAATAGATAGTTAATGATATTAAGATCAATCCTAAAAAAAATTAGAATCATAAAAAATAATTTCACCGTTAAAAGTCTAAAAGAATTTCCATTCATTGAAATTTTGATGAAAAATCTACATGTTCATCAAATGGTGAAAATTGTCGAATTACTTTCATTTTTGAAATAATTATGCTATTAAATATAATAAATTAGTTAACCGGTATCCATTTCAATTATCCAATTCACAATTATCAAATAATGGATGAATTGGATGGAAATGGAGGGGATCCTTGTCCCTCTCTCTCTCTCCAAGGCCCACTTTGTCCGATTGTTCCCCCATCTTCTCTCCCAATTGTTTTATTATCTCTTTTTTCTTTCTTAGTTTATTCCTCCACTTATTTTAGGATTTTATTTCTTAATTGGTTTATTTGCTAGGCACATGCTCTTTCATTATTTTATTAAAGCATTCATTTATTCCATTTGATTTTGTCATCCCGTAGGCTCTTCCAAATTCAACTAAATGTTGATCTCTCACTCCTTTTGTCCACCCATTTGACCAATTTTGACTTTACAAATTGGATTAAAATTTGGGCTTTACTTTGGGCTTGGTTTAGAATTAGTTTGGGCATTTAATTAAGCACATACTTGGCTACATAATTCTTTAAACTTGGACTTAAAAATTAATTTAGAATTTCATCTAGACATTTATTAGCCCACTAGTTTAATTCCGTATTGGGCTCATTTAATTGGATTAGCTATTTACTAACCAATTAGCTTACCACATTCATGTACATAAATATATATGTAGCCCACATATATTTAGTTAACATATTTACACCAAATAAATTATTTCCATAATAATTTCCATAAAAATATTTATTTTATTCAATAAATATTAATATCCCTTAGTACAAGGTTAAGTTTTGTTTACAATTGTTACAACAATTAACTCAAAGTGACTTATTTAATAGTTTAATTAACTATTAAATATAAATTTTTAGATATATGTATATATATTTCACACGTATATATACATATTATAAATCCATCACGTAATTCACATAAATATATATAATACAAATATATATATTTATATACTCAAACCTGACACGTCTAATAATAAGAATTTTATTCATTAAATTCTTATTTTAATAGTTTCCGAAAATTTGGGTTATCAAAGTCCGACCTCCCTCTCTTTCTCTCCTCCCCTGACTTCCCTGTTTGGCGTCGAATTCTGACGGCGATGAAATCTGACTGCTTCAATTTCTCTTGCTTAGGGCTTATTTTGTAAGTTCCAATTCTTCTACTTAGGGTTTAATTTGCAAGTTCCAATTTCTAATTCTTCTTTTTCCCTAATTTCTAAGTTTCCATTTTTGTGTTTCAAGAACTATGGTCCTCTTCTCCGCTGCTCCTCCATTTTGTGTTTCAGGTACTTTTCCCTCTCTCTCTCTAACACTCAAACACACATGATGTTTACCTGAGAATTTATAATTTCTAATGCAGTCTAAGAATTTATGTTTACCTAGGAACATCTCAAAATTTGGGGTAAAAGTGCCATCTTTGAGCTTCTACATCCCTTTATCTGCACTAACAACTTAACTCCAATAAAAGAAATAAAATAAATTGGTTTTCTCATTTTCCATATTAATTTATTTGGTGTAAGAAATTGGACATGCGGGATTGCCTCATATCTTTAATATAAATGGATCATAATTTATTGTGGAAAGGGTTAATTAGTACTTCATCTAGCTAGTGCCAGTGTAATATCCCAGAGTTTTTCCAACTAAGGAAAAGAATATTATAAATGTAAACGAAGATGTTATTTTCAAGATGAGCTGAGGCTATGTAGTTGATGAAAGAATTCTGAGGATTAGAATAATATTATGTTGGTGATTCTGGGGACGGAATCCTTATAAGGGGAGAAGAATGTGACGACCTAAGAAATCGAGTAGTCTTGTAATTAAGGTTAAAGAATATTATTTAATAAAATAAATTTTTATGAATATTATTCTGTATACGTGATTTAAGGTTGATTAATGACCCAGTTTACGTGTTACATGATTATGTATGAGTTTTGGGATTTTTAGAAGAAAATAAAATTTTTTCCGAGAAGAAAAAAATCGTAAAAACACTATTCACGCCAAAAATATCTTTTTGTTTTTTGAATTTTCGAATCGCGGGATAACATTTATTTGAGGACGGGAGATGTAATCTCCAATAAAATCGACGAAAGAAATTTTGCGGTTTTTGCATATTAAACGAGTTAGGAAATCTAACTAGAACGGAAATCGAGTAATCGACTAAGTTTGGGGACGTAAACCCTAATCGAAAGTATGAAAGGGCAAAATCGACTTTTGTCGGCTAATTAAACGAGTTACGAATCGTAACCAAGAAAGTTAGAAAATTAACCTAACTAGAAAGAAAACGTGTAACCAAATTATTTTCGTCTAACCGAGCCAAATTTGAGCTTAGGATTGAGCCTAGGGTTTGAAATGGCTTGGCTAGAGTTCAGAGTGGCTTGGCTAGGGTTGAGTCAAAGGAGAGAGTTTAGGGTTAAAACCAAGATTCTTAGAAGCTAAGTAAGGAAAATTCATATGTCACTTGGGAGAATTTGGCATGTGGTTAAATGAATGTGGGAGATAGGGGAACTAAGCTTTCTTCTATGCTAAGTTAAGGGGGACAAAGAAGGATGGAAACCTTCCATTTATAGTAAGTTTTATCCAAATAAATCAAGCCTTAGATTGTTGTCCCCTCTATTCAATTTATTTCATCCAAGCAAGGCCTTAGGTAATGATTTTATCTAGCTTTAGTTAATTTAATTGAAGTTAGATAAGTTAACTAGAGCATGGTTAAAAGAGCTAAATGACTAATCTACCCCAACCTTTGTTTGCCTATAAATAAGGAATGCAAGTATACTTGCATTTTCCTTGTTTTATTTCACTAATTTTCCTAAGTAAAAAGCAAGAGATTAAGTGAGAAAAGAAAGAGAAAGGGGCGGATCATCTAGGAGAGAAGAAGAGATCTAGCAAACTTGATTGTTGAGTCTTAGCTAACAACAAGATCAGTAAGAACAAGAAGAAAGCACAAGAAAAGGTAAGAAAACCCTAATTACTTCATTTTTCCTTTTAAAAGCTTTGTAACTTGATAGCAATTACTTTGTTGGTGGTTATTGTTGTTTGTTGGAAGATCATGGAGGATCTTGAAGATATAAGATGGTAAATATCTACTCGGTAAATGCATGAAAAGTGGAACAAAGTAATAAAAAACACAAAACCTATGCATAAGAATGGAAAATCAATTTAGTGGATTGTTTTGGGGCACTTTTTGTGTAGTATTTCAAATCCAAAAATTAAGTTCTAGGGTGTTTTATCATGCTCCTAGGAGTTACGAACATCACCCAATTCGAACGGAGGTAAAAGCTTGTGTAACGAAGTCATGACGAATTTTTTTGTAAAACTAGTAAAAGGGGGAAAACCCTAATTAAGAGTTGCCTCTTTTGGATGAAAATCTGTTTTGATTGAGTTGCTGATTTTTTTTTTTATTTTCTAAGGATATTATAGTTCATTGAATAATGAAGTCGTGGGCGTATGAACGAACTAATTCCGACTAAGTTATGCCAAAGTAGAAAACTATTTTGGGAAGGGACTTTTGCGCCACTATTTTGGCCTGAAAATGAACTTGGAAAAATTTTCCACCCGAGGCGATTTGTAGAGGATGTTACAAGGAAGAAAATAACATAAAAACAAACATCTTCCGACTTAAAATGAATAAGTTATGATGATCAGAAGAAGGGGGTAAAGGCTATTGTACACGGGTGTGTCGAGGGCAGTTTTCGAACACCGTGCGACGTGTTGCATGTCGGGGCGTGTTGGGCGACGCCAAGCGACGTCGTACATGTCGGGCGAGCCACGGGCCTATCGCCGTGTCGTTTTGCAACGACATGCGGTATTTTGGACATGGGTCTAAAATATTCTAAATTAAATAATAATAATAATAATAATAATAATAATAATAATAATAATAATAATAATAATAATAATAATAATAATAGACCATCATAAAGGGTCGTTATGAGGATTGTGGTGTTCCCGAACGCTGCGACACTGTGAGACGTTTTTGAAAGGTTGTCGCGTTACTTAAATTATAAAACACAAACAACATAAATGAGTAATAATGTAACGAAAACCAATACTTAAAGTCTTTTTGTAACTAATTGGTGTGTTATTATTAAATTAAATGTGTAGGACATTTGAAAGACAATTTAAAGTATTATTTAAAGAACGCATCAGACAAGTTTTCTAACTTACACAAACTTTATATTGTGCAAGTTTCTAATATCATTTTACTATGTTCTCATGAATGATATATGATGTATTGAAACTTTAATTTATGTAATACTTATGTTGTGTGAATTTTAAATTTATGCAAATCTTTTATTTGTACAAGTTATTCGAGCTATGTTAAACTGTGAAATCCTATGTCTAGTTATAGAATTTTATTTGTTATATGAAATTCATCTTATTATGTGAAATGTTTTATAAAAGAGAGTTAGTTGCCATTTAATTCGGCTTAACTCGATTTGTTGAACTATTCCAGTCGGAATATTTATTGGTGAAATATGAATTGTAATAATTCTTGAATTATGATAAGTTAGTAGTGCCAAATCAAATAATTTGGGCAAACATTAGAATGTATTGCACCCCGTGCAATAATGTATTCCTGTTTATTCAAGCTGCTTCATAACTATTGTTCAGTTATCGAAGTTTTCAAAGAACGAATATCTGATTCTTGATTTTGTTGTTCATTCAACTGCTATAACTTGTTGAGCAATTAAATGCCCACCCTTGCTTTAAATAAAACATTTTTAGCAAAGTTAAAACGAAACGTGGAATCCGGTGAAGATTAACGAAAGAACCAAGTATTTGATTAAAAGATTACATATTAAATTATATGTATTTGTTGTGACGGATATAAGTCACAAATGTATTGTTGTAATAGATAAATAATGTAATACTCATTATTTATACGTTATGGGTGTAGAAGGATATATGATGTAATAATATTGTACTTACATTCGTGTTGTTAAGATTATATTGAATGGGTAGTACCATGACGCATCGGACCCGGGTTTAAAGGTAGACCCGAATTTGGGAGCGTTACAACCATGTTCTTTACTGCTTAGTAAACCTATCCAATGCTGAGAGGTTAATGCCGATACATCTTGAAATGGCAACACAGATCCACGTGTTACCTCAATTCTTATTGTTAGGTATCTGTATCCTATAAAAATAATGTTAGCACTATTATTGATTAATCCAACACATAATTTGTAAGGTCCTTTAGGATTCTGTCTCAACATTGAGAGGTAAAGCCAATTTTTGAGCACGAGGATCATAAGTGTAGAAGTAGATTTATATTCCAGTATCAATAATAACATGCAAGAAGTTGGCCCATGTTTTTATATTTATTTAAGTTGTCTCGAAATTGTTAACAACAGTTGTAGTTGGTGGAATTCTCAAATGTCTATTTTTCCATCCCAAATTAGCCTACGTGACTGATTTGAACTTCCTGCATAGCTTTTTCTTGATTAAACAGAGTTGTATCCTATAAGTTCACTACTTAGCTGGAATAAGGTGCTAAAAGTTTGAAACAACTTTAATATGTCATGTAATCACATATAAAATACTCCACTGCACTGCAATGCGTAATAGCTTAGTATTTTAAATCTACTACTCACTAATTAACCCATATAGGAATATAAAATACTAAAGTATACCACCAAAAAAACATTTGATTTAATTTAATTTCTCTTATATTTTTTGCCACCTTATCATTCCCATGTTTTGTTAGCTCTTATATTTTATTTCTACTTTTAGGCTTTAAAAAACTTGTTGAATTGAGTTGAGTTGAGATTATGAAGTTGAAATTGAGTTTGAAATCCTCAATTGCCATATGGCAGCATTATATACAGCTTGAGGACTACTACTAGTAAGATTTTTATGAATTTCCAATGTACTTTTGCTCATTTTATTACATCTTTTGCCTGAACTAATGATTATTAGTTATTTCTTTGTGTAGTGTCAACAGGAGACTGATTTTTGGATATATCTGTTGGATATATCTTTCTTGGTTTAGTTGAGAGACTAATTTTGCATCTTCTGGTGATACTGAAACTCTTGCACAATTTATTCTTTCCATATGTCACATCTTCAACAGTGTTGTCTTAAGTTGTTGATTGCCTATTGCATATATCAATGAGCAATAATGCATATGCTCATTATTCATATCAGATGGCGTCACAAATTCTCTGGAGCACTGGAATACTTTCTGAAACTATTCCCGTGTGATACTGAAACTCTTGCACAATTTATTCTTTCCATATGTCACATCTTCAACAGTGTTGTCTTAAGTTGTTGATTGCCTATTGCATATATCAATGAGCAATAATGCATATGCTCATTATTCATATCAGATGGCGTCACAAATTCTCTGGAGCACTGGAATACTTTCTGAAACTATTCCCGTGAGAACTAACACTTTGCTATTATTGCTGTTAAAATATGTTGTTATATTGGGTCCTTCTAATTATATCTCCGATATTGTGTGCATCAAATATGAATCAGATGAGGATTTTTAAAGAAATGTTGACTTATGAGTTTGATTTGCATTTATCTTTAAGACAGTAGGTTCTGTTGTAGTGTTATTATACTGCATTCATATTTGACTTCTGTGGTTAGTACAGTCCTCACGAGAAAAAAGGGATATCTGTATTGTCACATTTATTATTGTGCTTGATAAACATTGAATTATGCAACATAGACTTGAATCTTAACAAGTCTGACTTGCCTATGTGGGACAACAGTACAGTCACGATGAGTTTGTGGGACTTCTAATATCAACATTAGGCGATGAAGTACCCTTTTTTGCAACAACTTGGGCCTCCCGTGCACGCATGTGTGGGGTGCATTCTTTGGTATTTGTGGGTTTATTTGAGGGGTGCTGCATCTTATAGATTCATAATAAATGTTAGGCCTAGTTATGTGGTTGAGTTCTTGAATAGTTGGCTCCTAGGGAGCAAATTATAGTAATAAGGTGGTATTTGGTTGCTAAATGGTGATCATAAAATGTTTCAGATACAGGGATCGGTTTCGTGCAGCATTGCCAGCTTCACGTCGAGCAAGTGCCGACTTCACTCACCTTGTGTTTACTGCAGTAGCATACTAGCATTCTACTTGTGTGCAAAGAGACACAAGGTATGCCAATTCATGATTCTCTAACTATTTCGTAGTCCTTTTGAATGTGCAAGTCCGCACTTGTTTGTATATTGAGAGTACACAATGGGAAAATTGACATTGATTGTATCAGTTCTATTTCCAGATATTACTGTCAGTTGGCTTCTAATCATTTATCCATTATTTCATCAGTTGTTAGAATCTGAATTTTCTAGTGTAAGAAATGTCTCTTTTTGTAGAACTACTTAAGGTTATTAACTCCACTTTCTAGGTTTATTCTTAGCACCTTAATGAACCAATTTGGAAACTATATATATTTCAGGTCTCTGCCTCAATGAAGAATCTCTGCTATGACAAGTTTGGAATCAAAGGAGATGAGCTGATGATCACGACATATAGATTAGATGATACGTTTATGTATTTATTTTTTTGAGTATTACAATGAAGAAGTTATGTATACTTTTACGAGATTACGCGTGGTTTTGTACGTACTTATGGCTTGTTATATATATTTGGTTGTTGATGGTATATATTGGTGAAAAAATATTGTGGTTTGTTATTAATAGGTATTGTGATTATAAATAAAAAACAGATGGTTTTGGAAAATTATAAAAAAATTATTTATTTATATTTAACAAGGTCATTCTCAACGAACATAAGTCATAGTCGACGGACTGTACGTCGCTATTTACTCATTACCAATGGACAGTCCATCGCCAATAACCTCGTCGCCTATGAGATTAATATCGACGGAGGTTGGCGGCAACTGGGGCGACGACACATGCCGTCTAGAATGACCTCATTGCCAACGGACAATGGGTCATTCCCGACCGACATGTCCGTCGACTATGAATCTATTTCTTGTAGTGAATTTCCACAAAAATGATCGAGTTAATTTGCAAAATATTGAGAAAATGAAAGAAGTTGTTGTTCATAAAATGGAGAATTGAGTTGTTGATGAAGATGACAAGTCCAAAATTTCAGATATGCTTTCAATACACACTTTAAAAGAAATAAGTTTTTGGTTGATAGTTTGGAGATTGAGAAAAAGTAACTTGTTTTTTCATGAATTCGCAAAGAAGCACGATAAAGATATTATGTGTGTCAAAATTAATGATTCGCGAATGGGAGTGACAATTTCATTAAATACATGGAATGAAATAATGAAGAGAAATACTTTGATCAATGGGAGCTCCAAAAAAGAGAGAATGAAAAGCAACTGAGAGAAATTAAAGAATCATAGTAGATTTAAAAAGTTAGAAACTAAAATCCATAACAAGTGGCAAGTCCAAGCATGTGTGCAGAAATGTGGAGGCATAAAAGTGGAGAATAGAAATAAATTTCTCACGACCATTGAAATTGTAAAAAATGATTGAAGTTTTTCAATGTGTTGAATACTCTTACATGTCTAGAAAATTTAGAATTAGGACAAAGTTCGTGCCTCGCAATCTGTTGAGACAAGTGACAATTATAACAAATTAAGTTCGTTCCTCACAATCCGGGTGATCAGCTGACAACTGACAAAGATATCTGAAAGTATACAGGAATTAAGTTGATTTTTTTTCTTGTACGAAAAGAAGTTTAAAATGAGTTTTGTAGATGGAAGTTTCATGAGTCGTTTAGATCAGTTTATGTACATGAGACCTGTATATCTTGGTAAATTTAATTATTTGGTCAAATGATAATGTATATCAAGTCATAGAGTGTGTCCTTGAAGTAGTGTGTTTAGTGCCCGTTTTGCGGAATCTGCAGTGAAATAAAATACTATTAGATGTAGAATTTTTGACAAAAATAGTTTTATAAGAAAATTAAAATAGTGTTTGATTATATAATTATAAAAATAATTTTATACTTTGTACTTTTGTCAAAATTGATGGAGTTAAAAATTCAAATTTTGTGCTTCACCGAAAAGTACTTTTAAAACCAGATATCTTGGCTACGATTTAAAAGTATTTTTACAGGGTTACCAAATACTAAAAAACTTTCATATTTAATTTAAGAATACTTTAAAATTTAATCCACCCAAAAACTTTCCCAAACTGTTGTTAGTCTTGTAACTGAATCATTTATTATATATTAATTCTTCAAATATACCCAATTCATCTCACTTTGATATCATCTCCTATAAAACTGAGAAAAGTCACCCTCATAAGCTCTAGTAAGTCACTTGAACGCCGCCTCCTTTTTGCTACTACTTGCAACTTTGCAAGGTGAAGGAATTTTATGCAGTCTTTTCACCTTTCATTAATTCCACCCGAGAAGAAGACATATATGTACAGCCTAAGCGACTACGAATTTCTTCTGTTTCTAATTCTTATCCCTTTAACTACTTTCTCCCCACAAAGTTGGGAAGTAATCCAATTGTAGTTAATGACAAAAGTTTTATACGACAGCACTGATCAGATCGACGAAGTTGTCAAGAACATAACATTAATTTCATCAAAGCCTTGATCTTAGCTTAATTTAAAATATTCTTAACATTTGTTAGAAATATAATATTAGTGGCACGATATATAATACTCAATCTATTTAAAATATAAGTAATGATATTATGTATTTCAAACTTTGAAACAGACTAACTAAAAAAGAAAAAAATAAACCTAAATTTGGAACGAGTAATATTTCATTTTGACGCACCTTATTAGTATTTTAAAGCCATGCAAGAATTGTACATTAGACTGCTTTCAAGTTAACTTCCCTATAATCCATTTCTAAACCGCTTCCAGCAAGGCTTTCAATTAAATAATGTACCTTAAAGCTGTGTAATTATATATACCGTATATATCTAGGGTCTTAATTAAAAGACATTTCCATTTTTAGCTCTTTGTCATAACATCCTCGTACTACCTGGTCAGATGTTATATTATCACTTCATCTCGTTCACAATAGTAAGTTTTAAATAGGAAGTGATTTTCTGTACCAGTCTGTATCTAATATTAATTTGTATATGATAATTTTATATAAAATAACCCTGCCGAATCCTGTTTATAAATTCCTTATTTAGAGGACACGTTGCCTTATATATATGGATGACTGAATTTTAAAACTTAATATGATTACTTTTTTACATGGCACAATTAAAATTAATTTGCTCTTTTGTATTAATTATTTGCTAGATATCAAGTTGCCTTCTTGGCAAAGTATGGAATATTCTTGTGAAGAGGACAATGTATCTTTTCTAAAATGTAAGCCATGGACATTGGACAAACAGACAGATACAAAACTAAAGGCATAGTGCCATACACTATTTTACAACATCCCTTAAAATCAATTAATCAAATAAACAATAAGGTTATTAAAAAAAACCGTAAGGGTTAAACTTAGAGGAACTTTAAACTTAAGCGGATAGAAAGAAGCACCAACAGGACAAATTAAAGTTCATTATTTTCTCAAAAAAAAAAAAAAGTTCACTATCAAATTAATTTAGAGGCAATGTGCACACTCTCAAAATTCTGATACTATGTTAAATAATCAACTCATCTAAAAATAAAAATTTAAGTAGTTAGAAAAAGACAACATAATGTATACTATGCTAATGCTCTTTGCTTTCAAAAAAGGAAAAAAGCGCGTCCACAAAAGCATACGTTAGTCTGATTGAAGTTTAATTAAAGAAAAGTTTACAGCATGGTTAACTATATTACTGGTTTTGATAGTGATTTGAATTGTCCTTTTCTGTGGAATATGTACTTCTACTGAAGAGTTAATTAGTCATAACCTACTCAACCTTGTTTGGTTATGTATTTGTTGAATTAATTCTTTGTTAAAACAGCTATTTTCAAATTCAGTATATTCCACATGAATGATGAATCATGAACCACGTGTATTTTGGTCCCCATAATAGCTCTACGCACGGTCATTTTTGGAGCATTTGTTTTAGCATTCTAGAATGCTAATTATTCTTTATGTAGTGAAAAAGGACAAATGCTTTAAGTTTTATTTCTTAGTGTTTAACGATGTAACACCCCTTTCCTGAAATGGAAAGGGAGGTCATGTGCAATGCACAATAAACCTTAAAATAATTAATAGAGTACTAATAACTTCAAGATATTTAATAGTAGATAATTCATAAATATCGAATTAAAAAGAATTCTCCAAAAATGTACACAATAATCAAAATCTAAAATCAAATAAACCTATTCGGTCAAAGGCTCAAAGGTAGCTCTTTTCACACAAAATCTTAAACCGCCCCTGCAAACCTGTTAGAAGAAAAATACAGCATGAGCTAAATGTCCAGTACGAATATAAAAATACACAAATATACCACAAGATATATAATAAAACCAAAAGAGTCAAATGAATGAACAAATTTGAACTACAGATGAATTATACGTATATCAAAATTAGTGAGGCTAGATACAAATGATGAACACTGTCTAACGGACAATTATAGTCAAATGGATCCCAAACAAGAAGAAGGCTGAATCAAAATGTTTATAAGGTGATAATTTCATAATGAGCTCAAATACGAATAGTCAAAGACTAACAAAATAAATTGGTACCATGATGTATGCAAATCAAACCGGATAGTAAGCACAACACATACATCACTAATCCGCCAAACAAATCAAATCAAATCAAATCAAATACTGAGTCGAGCCATACGTATCCTAAACAAATATATCAAATGGCCAAAGCTCGCACCCAAAGCAACATACAAAAGGATACGCCGTGGACTGATTATACTACCACGGATGGTGTCATGCCCCGGTGTCAAGAGGACATGCATATGGTACCCCCACAGGTGCTCAAGTATACCCTAATGATCAAACTACAAAATGTAAGCCAAAAGGGTTCATATCACAAGGCTTACATAGCTATTTTCAAATGATATCAAATTATTCAAAATACAAATGAGCTCAACTGTCTTAAGATACCAAATATCAAAAATAACTCCTAAATATTAACGAAAATATACGAATAAGGTATCAAATGAATAATTTCTCAAAACACAATTTGTCCAAATTACGAATTACTACATAACTGATATATGGAATAGAACAACAATCAGGAAATGAAGTACAAAATCTGTACCTGATAATCAGATCCACGTATAACACACTCCACAAAATCTTAATCTCCAACGCCAACGATATCAAATACGAAATCTTAATCACCGCCTAAACATATTGATGCGGTTGATGAGCAAGCATGTCAGTTTATGGAAAGATTTGATAAGATTTGATAAATTATGGAAAGATTTGATCTAGTGGCAATTTGGTAATTTCTGTCAAGTTTGGAGTATCGAATTTTGACGTTTCCGGAGCCTAATTTCATTGGAAACGGCCGAACAATCAAAGGTCGCCAGCGCTTCGCTCGTGAGCTGAAGGGTTTTTTGGTCAAATTCCATTGTTTAGGCCTTCAAAATTACATTTTATTGTTTTCGGGTTATTTTTGTAATTTTCTTTATTATTTTTCCTTTTTCGTTTGGGTTTCTGCTATTAGGGTTTTGCTATTTAAGTGTTTGTTATGATGGGATTGAGCAGTTTTTTGATGAATAATAAAATTTCTTTATTTACCCAAAATTCTCTGAATTAGAATTTTGTTGCCTATTTCCTGGAATTCGTAGAATCAACAGGTTGTAGAAGGTTATCGTTGGTAATCGTGCGCGATTCAACAATTGGTAACGATTTTCGTTTACTTCCGCTACGTCAGTTGGTATCAGAGCCAGAACCATATTCACCATGCCACCCCGTAGAGTGCAACGTATGGATGAAGTTTATGGGCGTGAGGATCTGCAACGCCTTGAGCAGCGGTTCGAGCAGCGTATCAGAGAATTGATGGAACATGGGATGAACACTATGATGGATCGACTGACACTACGGATGGGTGAGTTGTTGGTGAACCAAAATAAGGCAATTCCAAATCAGGAGAGGAACCCTACTTATGATGATCGAAGGAATCCTTTCGCAGCAGAGAATGATGACGGCGATGACTTTGATGTTGAATATAAGGAGGCACCTCGTGGGCGTCGTCGACCATATGCAGTGGAAGATGATAGGAGACGTTGGGAGACTGGTATGAGGATTGAGATTCCTGAATTTCGTGGTACCCTCCAGCCTGAAGAATTCATTGACTGGCTGGCCACGGTAGAAGAGATCCTGGAATTTAAGGGTGTCCCTGATGATAAACGAGTACCCTTAGTTGCTACCAGACTCAGAGATAGAACGATGGCGTGGTGTCAGCAACTCAAGCAAATGAGGGTTCGATCGGGGAAATCAAAAATTACAAACTGGGAGAAGATGAAGGAACAGTTGCAGGTGGCGTTTTTACCTTATAATTATCAGCGATTAATGTACCAGCGGTTGCAGAATTTAAAACAAGGAGGTCGTACAGTTGATGAATACACAACTGAATTCTATCAGTTGATTGCTTGGAATGAGGTGCATGAGACATAAGACCAGTTGGTAGCCCGTTATATTGGGGGATTACGAGAACAAATTAAAGAGACAATCAACATGTTTGATCCGATGTCTGTTTCTGCCGCACATCAGCGGGTTGTGCAGGTTGAGAAGAGGCGTCTTGGTGGTTTTGGACAATATTCTGGTATTAGGAATTCAGGAGGCGGTGTTAACAGTGGCCGTTCAGGCGAGGTTGCTGCCGCGGGGACAATAGCCAAAACAGGAGCAGCAACAAATAATAACAGGAGGATTGGTCCAGTAAGTGGTATCAAGTGTTTTGCATATGGTGAACCGGGGCACAGGCAAGCTGATTGCAAGAAGACCGGAAAAAGGACAATGTTTGCTGAAACAGATGAGGGTGATGCTGTCGATGATGAAGCCTTGTTGACTAGTCAACCGATTTTTGATTCAGAAATCCTGGATGAAGAGCTAGTGACTGGTGATGTTGGGACTGCATTAGTGGTAAGAAGGTCATGCCTTACACCTAGGGCTGTTGATGATGATTGGCTGCGAAACAATATTTTTCAGTCAACCTGTACTGTAAAAGGAAAGGTGTGTAAGTTTATTATTGACGCGGGCAGTTATGAAAATATAATTTCAGCAGAGGCAGTTCGAAAGTTAGAACTAACAACTAAAAAGCACCCAAAGCCATATAAGTTAGCCTGGTTGAAACAAGGGGGTGAGGTGACTGTCTCAAAACGTGCACTGGTACCCTTTTCTGTGGGGACAAAGTACAAAGACGAGGTTTGGTGTGATGTAGTCGCTATGGATGCGTGCCACCTACTGTTGGGACGACCTTGAAAATTTGATAGAGAGGTGGTTCATAATGGTAAAACAAATACATATAGCTTTATGTTTGAGGGGGTAAAGATTGTGTTAGTGCCCAAGCGGGAAGAAAATAAAGGTAGTGCTAGTTTGTTGACTTTGACACAGTTTGAGGAGGCGGTGCAGGAGACAGAAATAGTGTATGCCTTAATCGGGAGAATGGTTGACAAGGATGTAGAGGTTCTTGATGTAGTCAAACCAATTCTAGATGAGTTCAGTGATGTATTTCCAGAGGAACTACCTGAAGGATTACCCCCAATGCGTGACATACAACATCAGATTGATTTGGAGCCCGGGGCATCATTACCCAATCGCCCTCATTACAGGATGAGTCCTGGAGAGCATGAAGAATTAAGGAAACAGGTGGAAGAGTTACTGGCCAAGGGCTATATCCGGGAAAGCTTGAGTCCCTACGCGGTACCAGCCCTTTTGACTCCAAAGAAAGATGGTACTTGGCGGATGTGTATCGACAGTAGAGCCATCAATAAAATAACGGTCAGGTATCATTTTCCTATTCCACGCTTGGATGACCTGGTGGATCAGCTTAGTGGGGCTACTGTTTTTACTAAATTAGATTTAAAGAGTGGGTACCATCAACTCCGAATTCGAGCTGGCGATGAATGGAAGACCGCTTTTAAGACTAGGGAGGGATTGTACGAGTGGATGGTCATGTCGTTTGGATTGTCCAATGCACCTAGGACCTTTATGCGTGTTATGAACCAGGTTTTGAGGCCTTTCATTGGTAAGTGTGTTGTCGTGTACTTCGATGACATTCTAATATACAGTGCTAATCAGAGCGAGCATCTTAGTCAGTTGCGAGAAGTTCTTCATATGCTGCGTCGGGAGAAATTGTATGCTGCAGCTAAAAAGTGTGTCTTTTTGACACCTAGGGTACTGTTTCTTGGATACATAGTGTCTGATGTAGGGCTGCAGGTAGATGAGTCCAAAGTCGAGGCTGTGAAGCAGTGGCCACGACCTAGTACCTTGACTGAAGTTAGGAGCTTCCATGGGTTAGCATCCTTTTATCGGCATTTTATTCCATACTTTAGTAGCATTATGGCTCATATTACTGATTGTATGAAGCAGGATGGGAAATTTGCTTGGACTGGCGAAGCAGATGAGGCGTTTGAGCTGATTAAACACCACCTTACAATAGCTCCTATTTTAGTCTTACCGGATTTCCATCAACCTTTTGAGTTGCACTCTGATGCTTCCAAGGTGGGAATTGGGGCTGTTTTGAGTCAAAATAACAGGCCAGTGGCATATTTTAGTGAAAAGTTGTCGGGTGCCAAGTTGCGTTATAGCACTTATGATGTTGAGTTTTATGCTGTGGTTCAGGCTATCAAGCATTGGCGCTATTATTTGTTTCAGCGGGAGTTTATTTTGTATACTGTTCATGAGGCTTTAAAACATTTGCACAGTCAAGATAAAGTTTCTGCTAGACATGCGAGCTGGGTTGCCTACCTCCAAAGATTCACTTTCGTGGTGAAACACAAGTCCGGCGTTACCAATTAATAGAGTGGCTGATGCTTTGAGCAGGCGCAAGGGGCTGTTAACTCAACTTTCTGTGGAGGTACATGGGTTTGATTCATTTGCTGAATTATTTGAAATTGGTCCGTATTTTTCTGGTATTTTGGCAAAGGTTCGGGCCGGGGAGAGGACAGATTTCCATTTACATGATGGATTTTTATTTAAAAATAATCAACTATGTGTGCCAGATTGTAGTTTGCGGTTAAAAATTCTTAAGGAGCTGCATGGCGAGGGACATGTAGGGAGAGATAGGACCTTGCAGTTAGTACAATCTACTTACTTTTGGCCTACTATTCGGAAGGAGGTTGAAAAACTGGTGCAACGTTATCGGGTTTGCCAAGTCGCTAAGGGAACAACAACTAATGCCGGTTTATATATGCCTCTACCAGTTCCATCTCAGCCATGGGTTGACATCAGTATGGATTTTGTGCTTGGCTTACCACATACACAGCGGGGTAACGGTTCTATTTATGTGGTAGTTGATCGTTTTTCCAAGATGGTGCACTTTATTCCATGTAAGAAGACCACAGATGCTGTTCGTGTTGCTCAATTGTTCTTTAGGGAGATTTATAGGTTGCACGGTTTACCAATGTCTATTGTGTCTGACCGTGATACTCGGTTTCTTAGCCATTTTTGGCGTAGTTTGTGGAAGATGGTGAACACACAGTTGAATTTTAGTAGTGCCTATCACCCGCAGACGGATGGGTAGACTGAAGTGGTGAATCGATCTTTAGGAAATTTGTTGAGGTGTTTGGTTGGTGAACATGTGAAGGGTTGGGATCTGAAGCTATGTCAGGCTGAGTTTGCCCATAATCATGCAGTTAACAGGAGTACTGGCTTTAGTCCCTTTGCAGTAGTGTATTCTGTTACTCCTAGGGGACTACTTGATTTGCTGCCCTTACCAGCAAAGACGCAAATTCATGGGACCGCAGAGACTTTTGTGACTGGATTGCAGGAGGTGCACAGGGCTGTCCATGATAATCTGCTGCAGGCTGCGAGCAAGTATAAACACGCTGCTGATAAGAAACAGCGTCATGTTGATTCGACGTGGGCGATTTTGTGTGGGTTGTTCTTACTAAGGATAGATTTTCTGCAGGTGACTATAATAAGTTGTCTGCCAAGAAGATTGGGTCGGTGGAAATCATTGAGAAGATCAATCCTAATGCATATCGTTTACGACTGCCAAGTCATATTCATACCGCGCCTATTTTTAATGTCAAACATTTGATTTCTTACACCGGTGATTCTTTTGATGATGACAATTCGAGGGCGAATTATGTCCACCCTGGGGAGAATGATGCGGTTGATGAGCAAGCATGTCAGTTTATGGAAAGATTTGATAAGATTTGATAAATTATGGAAAGACTTGATCTAGTGGCAATTTGGTAATTTCTGTCAAGTTTGGAGTATCGAATTTTGACGTTTCTGGAGCCTAATTTCATTGGAAACGGGCCAACGGTCAAAAGTCACGAGCGTTTTGCTCGTGAGCTGTAGGGTTTTTTGGTCAAATTTCATCGTTTAGGCCTTCAAAATTGCATTTTATTGTTTTCGAGTTATTTTTGTAATTTTCTTTATTAGTTTTCCTTTTCCGTTTGGGTTTCTGCTATTAGGGTTTTGCTATTTAAGTGTTTGTTATGATGGGATTGAGAGCAGTTTTTTGATGAATAATAAAATTTCTTTATTTACCCAAAATTCTCTGAATTAGAATTTTGTTGCCTATTTCCTGGAATTCGTAGAATCAACAGGTTGTAGAAGGTTATCATTGGTAATCGTGCGCGATTCAACAATTGGTAACGATTTTCGTTTACTTCCGCTACGTCACATATTCACCCCAAATTAAATATATAATTTAAACTAATAATTCTAAAATACTTTTAACTTATTCAAAGTACCTTTAATTATTTGCCTTAGATCATTCATTAATACCCCAAAGTATAAAAATTAATAGCAAAAGTCAAGAAATCGTAAAACCCTAATATGACATTATTCTTAAGACCTCAGTCTATTGTATCAATCATATCAATCTGATTTTATAATTATTCTCCAAAGTAACTAATTTTAATAGAAACTAGACTTCAAATACTCCAATTTAGCCTCAAGAATTACTCAAATCGGATTCCAAATCATTAAGTTATACATTTTTAAATATTAAAACTCATTGCTAAAAATTTGCTTGAAAAATCCCAAACCAGCCACTTCTTAAAATTCGTACCAAATCATATGTTAATTTTTAACGGTTCAAAATTGGTGAACATATTCTTAGCTTATATATGTATAATGTGGGCCCAAGTGAATATTAGGGTTCACATGACCTAATTTAATTAAATGTACAAATTAGGGTTTACAAAAACCTAATTAAATGTGCAAATTAGGGTTCATGTGACCTAATTAAATGTACAGATTAGACAAAAATAAACGTGCTAGACCCGGAAAAGTCTCCACGTGTTCCAAGGTAGAAGACTCGCGGATGCGACCTATTTTGGGAATTGATTGAGGGATTGGATTGGTGGCTAGAAGAACAGGGCAATTTGGGCATTACTTTAATAATTAAAGGACATTTCTGGAATTTTTCCTATAAAACATGACTAAAGGGTATTTCTGGAATTCTCCTTAAAACATGTGTCTGGCATGTGACTATTTCTCAGGGAAGCTCTATAAATAGTCCCTCTATTCTAAGAAAAATGGATCGCTCTCAAGACATTACACTTAGACTCTTGAAAGCTCATTACACTTGGAACTCTTTCTCAACTCAAAGACTCAAGAAGGCTCTTGGAATCCCTGCTACCCTAACCCGGTTTCCGGATTCTAGGAGTTCTGCCATGTGTCCTTGGAGTAATCCCCCACCTGTTCTTCTCCCCTCTTCAATCAATCAATCAATTCCGTGCTCTTCGTGGATTTCTCTCCTCTCCAGTCAACACGAAACCCTAACCCTAGCAAGGTGTAATTTCTGTACCTACATATAACATATCCAAAAAATTATAACGAGCTAACGTCCAGGTTAAGAGATATAACTTATGCAATAAACCTCAAAATATAGAAACTAATTTCCAGATTTTAACGTTTACATTCAATCAAATTATATTTCTTTATATAAATTTATCTTCTCTTTCCAATTATCATAATATCTAATTCAATGTCTATATTTTATTTAAAAACAATCTATAATTTAAAAACCCTCATAGCTAAACTTAAAGTCAAAATACAAATAATATTTATCTTTTTTCTTCGTCTTTTTTCAATACGCAATAATAAAGAATCTGAATTTCGGATCTTCTCAATTCTTCAAAATATCTTCATGTCTTCACAAAAATTGTAGCTCTCGATAAAATTCACGAAATAAGCTCAAGAATTACTCGATTCGGAGTAAATATGACTGAGTTACGAATTTTTAAAATTAGGGTTGAAAATAGTGACAGGAATCAGGACATGTTACGGCTTTCAACAATTTAAGGCATAAAGATGATATCAAATAACTACTCTTTCTCTTCATAATTATATAGGACGAAAAACTGCAGAAATAGATTTTAGATTCACTCAATTCTGATATTGGATGAATTAAATATAATTTTTATTATGGGCTGCAGTGCACATGAAAACTCTACTCGGGAATTCAACTAACAAAATTAGAATAACATTAAGGTTACATCTCTACTCCTTAAATATATAATAAGGAACAAGAGGAGTTAAAAAAATCCTAATGAACTCTTTACTTTTAATTAATTCAAGTAATTAATTATCTAGTAAGAGAATTTAACTTTCTAAACGAAATAAAAAAAAACTAGTAACTTACCTATTCCAATTCAATTATGCTTTTAGAAAAAAAATCAAATTAATATTTAATTATTAACAAAAATCCGGATTATTACAAACAACCTAACCAATACAAAATAAGGTTGATTCGATAGAATTAATCATATAAAAACAATCTAGTTATAACAACTATACTAGTATCAAAGAGAGATCAGTGGCTTTAGGTTGATATGGAGATGAGTAATGAAATTAGAGAAGTTCATGAAAATTTAGCTAGCTAAGAAGTATAGTAGGGTTTTGAATTGCCAAGAGAAGGAAGAGAACAATAAAGAAATGTCGCAAGTGCTATCACAACCATGATCAAAGGTTAACTTGCTTCCCTCTTAATTATACATCCTTCATTTTCAGTTTCAGTTAAAAAAAATTAGGCTCATTTAGTAAACTAACCGAACTCAGACAAGGTTAGTTAAACTTGACTCGGTTCAATTCGTTTGTAGTCCTAGCTAGTTACATATCCACACACATCATATTCTATAATTTATCTATGTAAAAGTTTGTAGGTACAGAAATTACACCTTGCTAGGGTTAGGGTTTCGTGTTGGCTGGAGAGGAGAGAAATCCACGAAGAGTACGGAACTGATTGATTGATTGAAGAGGGGAGAAGAACAGGTGGGCAGTTACTCCAATGAGACGTGGCAGAACTCCTAGAATCCGGAAACCGGGTTAGGGTAGCAGGGATTCCAAGAGCCTTCTAGAGTCTTCGAGTTGTGAGAGAGTTTCAAATGTTTAGAGCTTCCAAGAGTCTAAGTGTAATGTCTTGAGAGCGATCCCCTTTTCTTAGAATAGAGGGGCTATTTATAGAGTTTTCCTGGGAAATAGTCACATGTCAGGCACATGTTTTAAGGGAAATTCCCGAAATACCCTTTAATTATGTTTTAAAGGAAAAATTCCAGAAATGCCCTTCAATCATCAAAGTAATGCCCAAATTGTCCTGTTCTTCTAGCCACCAATCCAATCCCTCAATCAATTCCCAAAATGGGTCGCATCCACGGGTCTTCTGCCTTGGAACACGTGGAGACTTCCCTGGGTCTAGTACATTTAATTAGGTCACATGAACCCTAATTTGTACATTTAATTAGGTTTTTTGTAAACCCTAATTTGTACATTTAATCTAATTAGGTCATGTGAACCCTAATATGCACTTGGACCCACATTTGCCCCCTGCGCGAGAGTCACAATTCCTGAGAGACGCTCGTGCAAAATATTCCAGGCTTGTGAATGATTTTGTGTGACTTCACTTGTCCAAGTACTGCTTGGTAGATCATCTGAAGCTTCCTCATTTTGCTCAATATTTATTTTTTTATTTTCTAAGAATTAAAAAAAAACAAGGAAAATCATCAGATATCACTAAATAAAATTCAATAATCAAATATTAATTTAGTATTTGGAAACAAAATCTTCCTTTAAAATTTTGTAAAGCAAGATCTTTTTTCCTTAGGAAAACCAAATATACAATATATATATATATACATATATATATATATATTTATATATATATATATATAATTTCGAAATTGTCATACTGTTATCAAATATATATATATTTTCGAAATTTTATTAAAATACCAAATTTAAACAATTTTCGAAAATTTATATATTTATTTAGAAATAAACTCAAATAAACTTATCTTTAAATTGCGAAATCTTCCTTAAAAGGAACATAGAGATTGTTTCCTTTACTATTGCAAGCTTGCAGTTTGAATATACATCTCCCAAGTCACGTAGGCTTCTCTTTTCATCGTGCACTTTTTTGTCTTGGCATTTGCTCTCCTCATTCAAGTTTGAAGATTCACCAAGAAGTCGTCAAGCCAACAGTCTTCATCTTTGGGAAAGAGGTAAGAAAACAATTCCACCCTTATAGGGCCAAAGCCTAAGGGTTGAACCCTATAGTATCATCTTTCTCCAATTGATTGAAGTACTTTCTTCCGAACTTCTTCTTGACTTGCTTCTCCTACTTTTCTTTTCAGGTTATTGTAACTTTTCTTTTTGTCTTCCGAGCCCCGTTACTTGGATTATATCTCGGTAGGGTTCCCACGGATAATAAAGAAAAATATAATATTTATTGCGACAAAGAAGCATTCGTTCCGAAAAAATTGATTTGTGGAGCCTCAAAATTGCCAAGGTACACAACAAAAATTCCCCTAGGGGGTCGAACCCTATAGGTGGCCGAACCCTATAGGGGAAATTGGAATTTATTATTATTATTATTATTATTTTTTGGATAGCCTAGCCGAACCCTAGGTGGCCGGAACCCTAGGGGGCCGAACCCTAGGTGGTCGAACCTTAGGGATTTTTTTTTTGGCTTAGGGTGACCAAACCCTAGGGTGGCCGAACCCTAGGGGGCCGAACCCTAGGGAGCGAATCCTAAGAGATTTTGTACCAAAATTTAAACATTGGGAATCGTGATCGCTGTTTTGACCATAACTTTTGTTCCGTTTGGAGTCTCGGGGCCCATAATATATCAAAACGACCGTGATTTTGATCCTTCCTTGACTTCATTTCTTCTTATTTTCAGGTATTCTCAAGTGAAAGGCTCAAATTCTCCCTTTGCCATGGTAAGCCTACTCAAGTTCATATGTCTTACTTGACATCCTTAGTATCCTCATGTGGAGTCTTTCTTACTTGCAGGCCTCGTCTATCGGATGCTCTGAAGACTTACGATCGCACAACTTTTCCTGCACCAGATAAAGAAGGCTTGTTTCTGTATGTCGCGGCTTGCGGAGGTTGGGACGACTTCCCCCATTCCGATCGCATTCCCCGTATGTGCATAGAGAAACAAGAATACCCTTTCAGTCCCTTTCGCTTCCTGTCTGACTCATCTAACCGTCTTCAAGGATGGCAACATTGGACTAACGAAATCCTCGGGAATGTTGAGTATAAAGCTATACTAAAGAGCACGGGCATATATCGCTGCATTCGGCTATATAGGGCATTCAACCATGTAGGGTATTCAACCATGTAGGGCATTAAACCATGTAGGGCATTCAGCTATGTAGGGATCTACGCATCATGACGCCTTTACTGTGTTGATTTCCCACGGGTGCTTTTCTTCATGCACATTCGTTACGTTAGAGTATGTCTGCTTCCTTTTCTTTTTCAAATTACGTTCTTATTCTATATCTTGCAGTCTTCCTGTTGTTGCTTCAGCTTCTTGTAGCCCATCCAGACTGTCTCCTAGGGATACCGAGTGCATTGCATACTTGATAGAGGCTGTCAAGCGGGCTTACAATTATACTTCATGCTTTCATGGTGACACGATCCTTCCAGACTTCGTCTCGGGTACCTCCTCGAGTTCCTCCCCCAGGATCCTCTGCTGTCGGGGAGATGAGATTTACTTGCTCTAGAGTAAAGCCGAGGATCCTTGTTTTTAGATTGTCGAGAATGAAGATGGTAATGATGATGATATTCCCATTGGATTTCTCATGGATACGGCAAGTGAGGTGGCGACCTCCACTATTTGTGAGCCTCGCTGACATAACATGATTGTTGTCGAGTCCTCTTCACCTCATGATGATCGTGTCAGCCTTAATGTTGATGATTTCAGGTCTGATGTAGGCTTAGGTCCTGTTGTGGTTAGTACAGTTCCATCTTCACGCCCACATATAACGTCTTCTCATGACAGCTTGGAGGGTACCGGTGACACCCATGTTGATGCTGATGCTATTATGGCAGTTAATCCTCCTCCCCCGAGGGGGAATCCTACGAAACCTATTGTTGATTTCCATCCTCCCCAAAAGGATTCTCCCGAGGCTTCACCTAAAAGGGAGGGTATAGTTGCTAGTTCTTTGGGTGGGGGCATCGATGCTTTACTTTCTTTGCCCGTTGAGGAGCTCGCTTTCTTCATCTTGATTCTACCACCTCGCCTTTTAGTGACCTCGGCTATCCACCCCACAACAAAGATGTCGTGGAGCTACAGGCATTCTCTAAGCCCGTGATTTGTGCAGCTCCTCTCCCGACGAATATTTTTTCGTGCTGGGCTGGATCTCCTTTCTTCTAGGTATGGCTTTTTGTAGCTTTTTGTTATTTCCTGTATCAAAGAACTCATTTATATGTCATTTATCATAGTAGAGTTTCTTTAGCATTAGTGATTGTCTTTAACTTGACTTTTTTCCTTAAGACCCAATATTTAGTATTGAATCATAAGTTATTCAAATTAATACTCCAAGACAACAATATTCACAAGAATGAGAGTAAACATGCAATTTTTCGATTTCTCGCAAACTAACACTTGAATCCATACTTTTAAAATCAAAGAATATTCAAGTATAAGTGAAAGTTTGACATTTTTATTAATAATCATATTGCTTTTAATGAAAAGCACAATGTTTCAAAAAAATTCATAAAGATAATAATAATAGATTTTGCTTTTGTCGGATAAAGCATAACGTTCGCCACTTTTAGAGATAAAGTGTAACTTTCTCGGGTTTGAGGGCTTATAGTCAGGTGCCTCGATTACTTTTAGAGTTGAAAGTATAACTTTGAGGACTTATAGTCAGGTGCCTCGATTACTTTTAAAGTTGAAAGTATAACTTTGAGGACTTATAGTCAGGTGCCTCGATTACTTTTAAAGTTAAAAGTATAACTTTGTGCCTTATCCCTTGGTACGTCGTGCCAATTGTTTGGCGTATAGGGTTTCATAAGGGCTTAAGTTGCATGCCTCGTCACTTGGTCATCCAATTTCTTGGCAAGTGCAATCCACGAGGACTTGACCACCATCGTGGGTGGATTTTTAATTCGTCAATTCTTGTGTTTCCTCCCTTGGTCATCCAATTTCTTGGCAAGGGATACTCTTGAGTACTTCAACCACCATTTTCTAGTGGACCACCATCTTGGGTGATTTTTTTCGACCTCTTGGGCTACACCATGGGTAATAATGTTGCATGTTTCTTTTCCTTTGTGGTTTGAAAGTAGCTTTTCATACACGGTGCTTTTCTTTTCACAGCTCGATTTCTCCGGCTGCCAGCTTCTCATGGTATATCCTCCGCATACTGTAACAGTCCATAGTGGAATGTCCTGCGTACTGGTGGTACACACAGAAATCTGGTCTTCTTTTCATCTCTTCCGTCACCACAAATTTAGGCGTTGGAGGTTTCACCACTCCGTGCTCAACCCATTATTCGTACAGGCCCCTGAATGCCTTCTCACTGCATGTGATAGCCTCTGGAACTGACATCCTGGTATACTTGCCCCCAAGTTTTCCTTTACTTTGTTCAAAATTTCGCTCATTCTTCTCCCTCTTGCCCCCTTGTGGGTTTGACTGAGAGTCAGCCAAAGCCACAGTTGCTGTTCTCTTACCCTTCTATGTAACCATCGCATGGTTGATGGGCACTGTCACGATTCCTCCCAAATCTTGTGCGAAGGATGAGAGGGTTGCAAATGAATCACAGGCCTTTGTAATGAGATGGGGCTTGAAGGAGTCTAGAGCACCATTGTTGCATATGCTAACCATGTTCTTCTCTTCAATTGGCTCGGCACACTTCTGTGCTTGGGCCCTGAATCTGTCCACATAATCTGACAACTCCTCATTCGGCATCTGCTCGAATCGCATCAGTTCTACAATAGTTACCTGTTTCTGCACATAGAAAAATTTCTTAAAAAATTGCAATTTTAGATCATCCCAATCAAGGACTGATCCCTTCTCCAAATTGTAGTACCAACTAAAGGCATTATCCGTCAAAGTCTTGTTAAATTCCCTCATCAACAGATTATGATTATTCACCTCATCATAACCCAACCATGGAGACATCGACTCCACGAACCTGGCAATATGCTCCCTAGCATTCCCTTTCTCCCCGTTATACTTTGGGAACTGCGGGGGGTGCTCAATATACCCTGCCGGGTACGGTTGTCTCCGTACATGTGCCGGGCAGGGTGGAGTAAAGTCCAACTCTGAAGGTCGGGATGTCTGCTTGCGAAATTGATTGATCACATCGATCATATCATCCTTCGTCACATACTGGCTCGTGGTATGGACTCTTTGAGGGGCTGTGATGTATTGATGCATAGGTGGTGTGTATGGTAAGGAAATTGGATGGTGTACACTTGCATCCTGCACAATTTGTATCGGTGGTGCTTGTTGGCTTGTTAGTTGGATATGGCTAGGGATGGTCGGTATCTGCACTTGTGAAAATGCTGGGAGAGTGGTCGGGATGATGTTGGGCTGAGGTTGACTCACTTCCAATCTGAGTTGTGGCACATCACCGCTGTTTTGGGGCTCCAAGTGGATGATTGGAATCGGCTGACTCTCCGTTGTTGGAGGCACAATCAGATTTTCTTTGTTGTTGCTGTTGTCCTCCACTTCTGCTCGTTCCCCCTGCGAACTTCCTGGGAACATAGCCCTGAAAGTGGGGATTTACATCAACTGCTGGCGAAAATTCTCCATCTCTTCCTGCTTCCTCTGCATTTCCAACATCATGGCCATCATCATCCCTTGGCCTTCTCGTGCCTCCTGTAATGCCTTGAGCATCTCCATCTGCACAGCATTCGCAGTCGTCTGCGCTCCAGTTACTTCCTCACCTTGCCTTCTTGCGTTTGTCTGTCTAGCGCTGGTTTGTTGTTGATCAGCCATTTGAGGTGATGTTGAGCTTCCTTCCGAAACGTCTTCTAAGATAGGTTGATCAAAGTCCAGATTCGCGCTTTGGAGCACTGGATTTACTTGCCTTGAAATCGGATCCGGTGAAGTGATGCTTGTTGTCGGTGAAACTCTTCCTGTAATTCTCCCACTTCGAGTTGTGGGCATACCCTTCACGAATTCTACACCTCCCTAGCAGAGTCGCCAAATAAATGTAGGTACAGAAATTACACCTTGCTAGGGTTAGGGTTTCATGTTGGCTGGAGAGGAGAGAAATCCACGAAGAGTACAAAACTGATTGATTGATTGAAGAGGGGAGAAGAACAGGTGGGCAGTTACTCCAATGAGACGTGGCAGAACTCCTAGAATCCGGAAACCGGGTTAGGGTAGCAGGGATTCCAAGAGCCTTCTAGAGTCTTCGAGTTGTGAGAGAGTTTCAAGTGTTTAGAGCTTCTAAGAGTCTAAGTGTAATGTCTTGAGAGCGATCCCCTTTTCTTAGAATAGTTGTGTGTGGCGTATAATATCGATACTTATTTATCAATTCAAAATCAACTATGAATTATTGTATGATAAGCCAAAGATTGAATCTCAAAGAAAAACTAAAAAAATAACTTAAGAATTCTTTAAAAAAACCAAAAGTAGAGAATACTCTCACAAGAATATGATAATCTGAATATTATTGATTGAATGAATGATTACAGTACTCATGTCTATTTATAGTAATAACATGAACTTAAATCCTAAATGGAATCAACTAGTTTGATTGGAAATAGAAATCCTAACTAATAAATAATAAAGAAATTAAATCCTACTTATCAAACATTCTAATTACATTAGGAATCTAAAACATGCTGAAAATAGCCTAATAATTAAGGAAATCCGCGCCCAAATTTGAATTAGAAATCCGAAGCCTTCTTCCATTTGGATTTAGAAACCCATTAATTGTTAGGAACCCATTAATCCGTGGAGAACAAAATCAGCTAGTTGTCTACTTGAAAACCGCGTGGCCCACATGATATAGGAAGCTAATATGTTAAGTCATTTATATGTAAATGTTAAGTCCTAAATATGCTAGGAAACTCGTGTGATTGGTTGATTAGAATTGGAATGTCCGTTACCCGTATGCGAATTTACTAGAATGTAAATTTTCACATGAATTAATTAAAATGGGCCTTGAATTGAACTCAATTTTAAACATCTTTGAATAAACTTCAGCCCAAATATTTAAAATCGCTTGATAAATTCGTAGGACTTGAGTTGAGTTATTAAGGTTTGATGTGAGCCTGATCAGGATTGTATCATTCCCCTCCTGTACTTTTGATATAGAAAAGAGTTGCATATATTGCATTGTACAAAAATTAGTTTTTGTCCAACAGATACAACTCTTTTGTATTACGATAAACCATATATGTGATATTATTTGTAAACGTGCTTCTTTGTGTAGCAAACTGTGGGATTTATGTACTTTAGTATTATAGAAAAATGGTTGTTATAGTCTGAGATTTTAATTTCAATTTGCAAGTTTTTTTTTCTTTAAGAAAATCTTTTTTCCCATCATATATACCAAGTCAGGTTACATGGTAACTTAATTTGTTTCTTTTGCTTTTTCTTGGACATAGACTAATTAGTACTTTGAACTTTGAAGTATATAGTAACCTAATATTACAAAGAGTATATATGCCACCATTATTCTTAATTATTGTTATGGCATGCACCTTATTCTTTTCCAGCAGCAGAAAATGAATTCATTTCAAGTTCGAATTAATTTAGTCTACAATTTTCATCTCATTAAAATGTAAATTTTCATACTTATGTGCAGCTTATTTCAATGATACACTTCAATTTAATAATTTTGTGAGCCAATACTTTAAACACGCAAAATATATAGCATTTCATTCTTTCTCAACGACTCCTATTCCTATGTGTTGAATCCAAATAATTTTCTTTTTCCTCCGTGCATAAAATAATGCTATCCAAATGATAAAGAAAAACATTACAGGTGATGAATTTTTAATGTCCCCATATTAGTAAGGAAATTCAGGATAATAATAGTTCCCACAAATTACAGTCGTGAATAATATTTCTAATAGAAAATTAATAATTGGCTTACATACATATCTCCAATCCTATATGCATGGTATCGTGAGACTGTTACTTGGTTAAATATGTGAGATGGTGTATCACAATGACAATCATTGAATACAATTATTGAATAAATTAAAGTTATACTGGAAGAGTCAAGGCAGTGGTATATAATATACTTAGGGGTATGGAAAAGTATAAGATATATTTTACTTCTGTAACATAGTTAATGTGTTCATTTAGAGAAGCCATATAAAATCATGTTAAAATTTTAGAATTTGGGACATGCCATTTCTGTACATTTTGGAGCTAGCCAAAGATACGAATATCCTAGTTTATATACAAAAATCCCACCTACTATGCATGAAGTTTGGAATTTGGACCGAAGCATTATTTAAGGGCACATGATGCAACAACTACGACGAAGTTAATTAATTAAACTGTACTTTTACATTATCAAAATTGTGGAGATAACAACGTACCTAATTTTAATGAGTCTTGATAAAATATTGTGTATTCATATTGTAACGCCCCCAAAATCGGGACCAACTTAATCCTTAATTTGGACTAATCTTAATCCTGACCTTGTGCGTTAGATACTATCTTGAATCAGCCTTACTTCATAAATAGATAAAATAACAACTGAAAATGCAGATTTATATCTTTTTTTTTCTATTCCCTGAATCGCAACTTTTACGATAATATACCTCAGAATCATTTTTATTCTATGATTTATTTTATCAGAGTAATTATGAGTATATGCAAACTCAATTCTTAATATACATTCTTTCTCGTATAGTATTATAACTATATTGATTTACTTCTCAGAACAGCTACAATGTTATTTTTCATTCTGAGAACAAACGTTTTTAATTTATTGAATATTTCAAATTGTATACATATGTTAATTTATACATTTCAAAACTAACAACGTCTAATTTAAGAAAGTATATTCTGTCGCATGTCGTCCAATCTTCATTGTTCGGATAGCAAATAATATCGTCTTGTATCTTTGACCTGCAAAAAGTTTATTTTTGCAAGATTGAGCTCGTCAGCTCAGCAAATTTAACAGCTTTCATGCTTCACATAGCACATAATTTCATGCTCAGTTCATATCTCATGATTATCATAATTCTAAACAATATAATTCAATGTTTAGCATATCCCATAACACATCAACACTGAGTTCCAAAACTCAATCAATTTCAGACATAAGTTGACTATCACAATTCAACAAGTATAAAGTATAATTTAATTAGCATATTTGTGAAAATCTCACATAATATCAAGATCACATAACACAAAGGAACTGAAAAACTTGCCTTAGTTTGCGTTCATCGCTACATGTTCAACAAACGTCCACAATTTCACTTCTATTTGTCGGTTGATAATACTCGTATATTTCCATCTGTCGCACGACCTATGTATTATAAGTCGATTATATCATACTTATCAATTCTATATAAGATTTCAATAGACTTTAAGAATTTACTTAGTAACCTCTATTTCATCCTATGCTCGTAGGTACTTTTAACACACAATACACTCAATACTTCAATTCAAAATTTTAACATCTTTTCATAGACAGATTTGAACATCTGACATGTAAACATGTCTATAAATCGTAACTAGAAACTTAAATAACAGCTTCAATTCTTCATAATCTTATTTTCTTAAGATTTCATTAAGATCATAAGTTATATATTAGATTGCTTTTCTTTAATCAACCTCCAAATTGATTTACTCATTCTATAAATAAATGAATTTGACCTTCATATGTTTAAGGTTTCAATCCATAAAAAGTATTTATATACATACATCAAAGTTCCCTTCATGTATTAATATACCCCGAAGATTTAAAACCCACATCTTTTACAGCAAAAATATACTAAGCTATATAATTCTTCATAAGCTAACCAATGAAACACTATTATAGTGAGAAAAGAAGATCTGCTAAACACAAAAAGGTAACGTGTTATTAAATTTGTTCAACCCTCTCTTATCAAATTTAATGAAATAATATATCATTTAGTAGCAATATCTAGAAGTAGTGTTTCTTTTGTTATTTCAATGTCTAATTTAATTCCCCATTCCTCAATCTTCAGTAGCTATAGTTTCATTGCATCAACTTACAGTAACAAAATTCTTCACAGATCAAACATTGATTATACAATGTTATGCAATCAGAAATTAAACTTTAACCAAGTGGGTCATCGAAATTCAATCAAACCGGGGCATATAATAAGTAAGAACGACAGAACGGAGAATGACAGATTGTTAGATCCATCCAAATCTCTCTATCTTTTTTTATATATGTTATAATTAATACAGTGAGAATTTAAAATTTGGGCAAATGGGTATTGATCATCTAATTGACCTGGTAATTCATAATTTAACTATACCCATAAACACACACCCAACATATAAAACGTACAATTCCGCCTTCAAATCCATACTACCCAATACCACAAATTAATCAAAGATATAAACATTACATTATAATCCTGATAAAATAAACAAAGATTCAACAAATTGATTGAACCTCTAATTTGATTACCTTATACACTACATTATCTAAATTGTCCATTTTATGCTAAACAGTCTCTAAAGACATAAAATCAAGCATGACATGGGCATTAGCTTTAGAACCCAAATTTCATAGAGCTTTAGATGAAGTCTAGCCAAAAAATTCACCCTTATCACTCCTTCCGTCATAAATTTCCTTATCTGCACAACCAAACACATAAACATGGCAATATAAACCACTATCTATCTTAGCTTTATGAATTTAACAAAAATACCCAACTTACAAATCTTCCTTGTTGTGGTACTGCTCCTAATTAACGACCCCAAATCAGCTTGCAACTTACCCCAATTTTTCTTATCTTCAATTTGAACCTTAGCCCTTAACGAATTTGATGGGAGTTTGTAATAATAATAGATGAACTTCTTGTTTTTTTATATATACTTTGGGTCGGACAAAAAGGGAGCAGGGCAGGTTCTATTTTTCCTTCTCTTTTCAATAGATGGAAATGGGTCATGGAGTTTGAAGTATGGAGAAGGCAGAGAAGTATAATTCTCCAGCTCATGCTTAAGCTTATGCTTAGTATTACTTCTATGTTTTAATATTAAAACACCTCATGCTTAAGGCTAATATTGACTCAGCATATTGTGGGCCCATGTGCAAATTAGGGTTCATGTGACCTAATTAAATGTACAAATTAGGGTTTACAAAAACCTAGTTAAATGCGTTAGACCCGGGGAAGTCTCCACGTGTTCCAAGGCAGAAGACTCGTGGATGCGACCTATTTTGGGAATTGATTGAGGGATTGGATTGGCGGCTAGAAGAACAGGGCAAATTGGGCATTACTTTGATGATTAAAAGGGCATTTCTGGAATTTCTCCTTTAAAACATAATTAAAGGGTATTTCGGGAATTTCCCTTAAAACATGTGCCTGGCATGTGACTATTTTCCAGGAAAACTCTATAAATAGCCCCTCTATTCTAAGAAAAGGGGATGGCTCTCAAGACATTACACTAAGACTCTTGGAAGCTCATCACACCTGAAACTCTCTCACAACTCGAAGACTCTAGAAGGCTCTTGGAATCCCTGCTACCCTAACCCGGTTTCCGGATTCTAGGAGTTCTGCCACGTGTCATTGGAGTAATTGCCCACCTGTTCTTCTCCCCTCTTCAATCAATCAATCAGTTCCGTACTCTTCGCGGATTTCTCTCCTCTCCAGCCAATACGAAACCCTAACCCTAGCAAGGTGTAAATTTCCTTACCTACATTTATTTGGCGACTCTGCTGGGGAGGTGTAGAATTCGTGAAGGGTATGCCCACAACTCGAAGTGGGAGAATTACAGGAAGAGTTTCACCGACAACAAGCATCACTTCACCGGATCCGATTTCAAGGCAAGTAAATCCAGTGCTCCAAAGCGCGAATCTGGACTTTGATCAACCTATCTTAGAAGACGTTTCGGAAGGAAGCTCAACATCACCTCAAATGGCTGATCAACAACAAACCAGCGCTAGACAGACAAACACAGGAAGGCAAGGTGAGGAAGTAACTGGAGCGCAGACGACTGCGAATGCTGTGCAGATGGAGATGCTCAAGGCATTACAGGAGGCACGAGAAGGCCAAGGGATGATGATGGCCATGATGTTGGAAATGCAGAGGAAGCAGGAAGAGATGGAGAATTTCCGCCAGCAGTTGATGCAAATCCCCACTTTCAGGGCTATGTTCCCAGGAAGTTCGCAGGGGGAACGAGCAGAAGTGGAGGACAACAGCAACAACAAAGAAAATCCGACTGTGCCTCCAACAACGGAGAGTCAGCCGATTCCAATCATCCACTTGGAGCCCCAAAACAGCGGTGATGTGCCACAACTCAGATTAGAAGTGAGTCAACCTCAGCCCAACATCATCCCGACCACTCTCCCAGCATTTTCACAAGTGCAGATACCGACCATCCCTAGCCATATCCAACTAACAAGCCAACAAGCACCACCGATACAAATTGTGCAGGATGCAAGTGTACACCAGCCAATTTCCTTACCATACACACCACCTATGCATCAATACATCACAGCCCCTCAAAGAGTCCATACCACGAGCCAGTATGTGACGAAGGATGATATGATCGATGTGATCAATCAATTTCGCAAGCAGACATCCCGACCCTCAGAGTTGGACTTTACTCCACCCTACCCGGCACATGTACGGAGACAACCGTACCCGGCAGGGTATATTGAGCACCCCCCGCAGTTCCCAAAGTATAACGGGGAGAAAGGGAATGCTAGGGAGCATATTGCCAGGTTCGTGGAGTCGATGTCTCCATGGTTGGGTTATGATGAGGTGAATAACCATAATCTGTTGATGAGGGAATTTAACAAGACTTTGACGGATAGTGCCTTCAGTTGGTACTACAATTTGGAGAAGGGATCAGTCCATGATTGGGATGATCTGAAATTGCAATTTTTTAAGAAATTTTTCTATGTGCAAAAACAGGTAACTATTGTAGAACTGATGCGATTCGAGCAGAAGCCGAATGAGGAGCTGTCAGATTATGTGGACAGATTCAGGGCCCAAGCACAGAAGTGTGCTGAGCCAATTGAAGAGAAGAACTTGGTTAGCATATGCAACAATGGTGCTCTAGACTCCTTCAAGCCCCATCTCATTACAAAGGCCTGTGATTCATTTGCAACCCTCTCATCCTTCGCACAAGATTTGGGAGGAATCGTGACAGTTCCCATCAACCATGCGATGGTTACATGGAAGGGTAAGAGAACAGCAACTGTGGCTTTGGTTGACTCTCAGTCAAACCCACAAGGGGGCAAGAGGGAGAAGAATGAGCGAAATTTTGAACAAAGTAAAGGAAAACTTGGGGGCAAGTATACCAGGATGTCAGTTCCAGAGGCTATCACATGCAGTGAGAAGGCATTCAGGGGCCTGTACGAACAATGGGTTGAGCACGGAGTGGTGAAACCCCCAACGCCTAAATTTGTGGTGACGGAAGAGATGAAAAGAAGACCAGATTTCTGTGTGTACCACCAGTACGCAGGACATTCCACTATGGACTGTTATAGTATGCGGAGGATATACCATGAGAAGCTGGCAGCCGGAGAAATCGAACTGTGAAAAGAAAAGCACCGTGTATGAAAAGCCACTTCCAAACCACAAAGGAAAAGAAACATGCAACATTATTACCCAGGGTGTAGCCCAAGAGGTCGAAAAAAAAAAAAAAAAAAAAAAAGACTCAAGAGTATCCCTTGCCAAGAAATTGGATGACCAAGGGAGGAGACACAAGAATTGACGAATTAAAAATCCACCCACGATCGTGGTCAAGTCCTCGTGGATTGCACTTGCCAAGAAATTGGATGACCAAGTGACGAGGCATGCAACTTAAGCCCTTATGAAACCCTATACGCCAAACAATTGGCACGACGTACCAAGGGATAAGGCACAAAGTTATACTTTCAACTTTAAAAGTAATCGAGGCACCTGATTATAAGTCCTCAAAGTTATACTTTCAACTTTAAAAGTAATCGAGGCACCTGATTATAAGTCCTCAAAGTTATACTTTCAACTTTAAAAGTAATCGAGGCACCTGATTATAAGTCCTCAAAGTTATACTTTCAACTTTAAAAGTAATCGAGGCACCTGACTATAAGTCCTCAAAGTTATACTTTCAACTTTAAAAGTAATCGAGGCACCTGACTATAAGTCCTCAAAGTTATACTTTCATCTTTAAAAGTAATCGAGGCACCTGACTATAAGCCCTCAAACCCGAGAAAGTTACACTTTATCTCTAAAAGTGGCGAACGTTATGCTTTATATCCGACAAAAGCAAAATCTATTATTATTATGAATTTTTTTTGAAACATTGTGCTTTTCAATATGATTATTAATAAAAATGTCAAACTTTCACTTATACTTGAATATTCTTTGATTTTAAAAGTATGGATTCAAGTGTTAGTTTGCGAGAAATCGAAAAATTGCATGTTTACTCTCATTATTATGAATATTGTTGTCTTGGAGTATTAATTTGAATAACTTATGATTCAATACTAAACATTGGGTCTTAAGGAAAAAATTCAAGTTAAAGACAATCACTAATGCTAAAGAAACTCTACTATGATAAATGACATATAAATGAGTTCTTTGATACAGGAAATAACAAAAAGCTACAAAAAGCCATACCTAGAAGTGAGGAAATCCAGCCCCGCACGAGAACATATTCATCGGGAGAGGAGCTGCACAAATCACGGGCTTAGAGAATGCATGTAGCTCCACGACATCTTTGTTATTGGGTGGATAGTCGAGGTCACTAAAAGGCGAGGTGGCAGAATCAAGATGAAGAAAGCGAGCTCCTCAACGGGCAAAGAAAGTAAAGCATCGATGCCCCACCCAAAGAACTCGCCACTATACCCTCCTTTTTAGGTGAAGCCTCGGGAGAATCCTTCTGGGGAGGATGGAAATCAACCATAGGTTTCGCAGGATTCCCCCTCGGGGGAGGAGGATTAACTGTCATAATAGCATCAGCATCAACATGGGTGTCACCGGTACCCTCCAAGCTGTCCTGAGAAGACGTTATATGTGGGCGTGACGATGGAACTGTACTAACCATAGCAGGACCTAAGCCTACATCAGACATGAAATCGTCAACATTAAGGCTGACACGATCATCATGAGGTGAGGAGGACTTGACAACAATCATGTTATGTCAGCGAGGTTCACCAGTAGTGGAGGTCGCCACCTCACTTGCCGTATCCATGCGAAATCCAATGGGAATATCATTATCATCCTCATCATCATCATCATCATCATCATCATCATCCTTGACAATTTAAAAACAAGGATCCTCGGCTTTACTCTAGAGCAAGTACATCTCATCTCCCCGACAGCAGAGGATCCTGGGGGAGGAACTCGAGGAGGTACCCGAGATGAAGTCTGAAAGGATTGTGTCATCATGAAATCATGAAGTATAATGGTCAGTCCGCCTGAAAGCTTCTATCAAGCATGCAACGCACTTGGTATCTCTATGCACATGCGGGGAATGCGATCGGAATGGGGGAAGTCGTCCCAACCTTCGCAAGCCGCGACATAAAGAAACAAGCTTTTTTGCCTTTCCACAATCATTGACGAAGGGAGTTACCCTAGAAGTCTTCAAGTCTTCAGAGCATCCGGTACACGAGGCCTGCAAGTAAGGAAAACCCCACATGAGGATACTAAGGATGTCAAGTAAAGCATATGCGCTTGAGGAGGCTTACCATAACAAGAGGAGAATCTGAGATTTTCACTTGAGAATACCTGAAAAGAAGAAGAAATGAAGTCAGGGAAGTATCAAAATTACAATTATGAAAGAAAAATAAGATTTGAGATTTTTCCAAAAAACTTCGGACAGCCAAAATGCATCCTTCGGAGCCATTTTTTGGATTATTTTGATATATATCATGGCCGTTGGCGATGACTTTTGAAGTGCTCGTCGATACGGTCGTTTTGATATATTATGGGCCCTGAGACTCCAAACGGAACAAAAGTTATGGTCAAAACAGTGATCACGCTTCCCAATGTGCAAATTTTGATACATTTTCTCCTAGGGTTCGGCCCCTAGGGTTCGGCTCCCTTAGGATTCGGCCCCCCTAGGGTTCGGCCAGGCCGCAAAAAAAAAAAAAAAATTGGCTTGGTAGGGTTCGGCCACCTAGGGTTCGGCCCCCCTAGGGTTCGGCCAGGCCGCAAAAAAAAAATAAAAAAATAAAATAAAAATAAAAATTGCTTGGCTCAATTTCCCCTATAGGGTTCGTTCGACCACCTATAGGGTTCGTCCCCCTAAGGGGACTTCTATTGTGTACCTTGGAAATTCTGACGCTCCACAAATCAATGTTTTCGGAACGAATGCTTCTTTGTCACAATAAATATTGTATTTTTCTTTATTATCCGAGGGAACCCTACCGAGATATGATCCAAGTAACGGGGCTCGGAAGACAAAAGAAAAGCTACAATGACCTGAGAAGAAACGTAGGAGAAGCAAGTCAAGATGAAGTTCGGAAGAAAGTACTCAAATAAACTAAAAACTTGAAAGAAAAAGAAGAAGGAAGAATGATCCTATATGGTTCAACCCTTAGGATTTGGCCTTATAGGGTGGAATTGTTTTTTTTACCTCTTTTCTAAGATGAGGAACGATTGCTTGACGACTTCTTGGTGATCTTTGGACTTGATGGAGGAGAGAAGCAACCTTTATTTTCCTCTTAAGGAAGATTTCGAAATATAAAGATAAGTTTATTTGAGCTTATTTTTTAAATAAACATATATATTTTCGAAAATTTGTTTAGATTTGGTGTTCTAATAGAATTTCAAAATATATATATATATATATATATATATATTCGATATCTGATATTTTATTCCTAACAGTAGGACAATTTTGAAATTATATATATATATATATATATATTGAATGTTTGATTTTTCTTAAGGGAAAAGATCTTGCTTTATAAAATTTTAATAAAGGAAGATTTTGTTTCTAAATAATAAAATACGATTTGATTATTGGATTTTATTTAATGATATCTGATGATCTTCCTTGTTTTAATTCTCAGAAAATAAGGAAATAAATATTGAGTAAAATAAGGAAGCTTTCAGATGATCTACCAAGAGTTTCAAGGAAGAGCCCTTCTAGGTCTTGCCTCCTTAGGGTTTAACCCTAATGGTTTGGCCCCTAGGGGTTCCCTCTTCTAGAACTCTAAACTTCAAGACTTGAATAAAGGGAGTCACACAAAATCATTCGAAAGCTTGGAGTATTTTGCACGAGCGTCTCTCAGGAATCGTGACTCTCGCGCAGGGGGCAAATGTGGGCCCATGTGCAAATTAGGGTTCATGTGACCTAATTAAATGTACAAATTAGGGTTTACAAAAACCTAGTTAAATGCGTTAGACCCGGGGAAGTCTCCACGTGTTCCAAGGCAGAAGACTCGTGGATGCGACCTATTTTGGGAATTGATTGAGGGATTGGATTGGCGGCTAGAAGAACAGGGCAATTTGGGCATTACTTTGATGATTAAAAGGGCATTTCTGGAATTTCTCCTTTAAAACATAATTAAAGGGTATTTCGGGAATTTCCCTTAAAACATGTGCCTGGCATGTGACTATTTTCCAGGAAAACTCTATAAATAGCCCCTCTATTCTAAGAAAAGGGGATGGCTCTCAAGACATTACACTAAGACTCTTGGAAGCTCATCACACCTGAAACTCTCTCACAACTCGAAGACTCTAGAAGGCTCTTGGAATCCCTGCTACCCTAACCCGGTTTCCGGATTCTAGGAGTTCTGCCACGTGTCATTGGAGTAATTGCCCACCTGTTCTTCTCCCCTCTTCAATCAATCAATCAGTTCCGTACTCTTCGCGGATTTCTCTCCTCTCCAGCCAATACGAAACCCTAACCCTAGCAAGGTGTAAATTTCCTTACCTACACATATCATATCTTTTCCAATCCCAGCTTACATACATTCGCATATACCACATAATGTAACATTTTCTTATACCTTCCTATATTATACTATCACATTTTAATGTAATACATACACGCATGTATAAATTCCTTCCAATAAAAATGGAATTAATCCATTTAATAAAATAACACATTTAGTGTAGCGAACCAATTAAAATAATTTATCCAATGAAATAATTCTTCTATACTAAAATAATTTAATTCCATAAATTATTTTAGTTCTCTTTATTCAATATAACTGACCAATTAAAATAGTTAATATTCAATTAACTATTTTAATTTAATTATTTAATATATATAACAAATTTTGTATATTTAAATTTAATCATCTTCTTCTTCCCATAAATTGTCTTCAACAATTTAGTTCTATTTATTAAATATATTAGTTTATTATATTTAACCATAATTTAAATAGTACCTTAATTCACCAATTTAATTAAGTGAATTAATTAACTTGCTCATGAAATTTAATTTATAGTGAATTCATTACAAGACTTCATAATCAAATTATATCATTTCATAATATAATTTAATTTAATCTCCGTTTATTAATTACTTCTAACCATTTATTTACATTATATTCCTATTAAAATAATTTAATATTATAAATTATTTTAATTTGTTCATCAATAGATACAAAAGTTTTGTATCTTTAAAGCTATCCATCTCTTTAAATAAATTGATTCCCATAATTTATTTCAAACCAAATCAAATATATAATAATATATTCAATTATTTTCTTTTCTTTCTATAAATTGTTTTCTCACAATTTATTTAACTATAGCGAATATAATAATATACTCACTACATAAACAAATGCATACATTTTACCCAATAAAATGGAGGTTATTAAATATATTTAATACCACCAATTTACTATATTAAAATAATTTAATTTAATAATTTCCTTCATCATAAATTTTTTTTACCCATCTCATTTCTTCTTAATAAATTGATTATACAATTTATTTACCTGAAATAATAAACATATAATAATAATATATTTATTATTTACAAAAATCACATATTGCATAGAACGTATTCACTTATACAATATAATATCACATCACATACCACCAAATAAGAATTTTATTTATTAAATTCTTATTTTAATATTTTTCTGAAAATCTGGGTTATCACATTCTTCCCCTCTTATAAGGATTTCGTCCCCGAAATCACAACACCGAACATTTCCTACTCGGTTTAAGTCTATTTACCTCATAATTTTATCGTTGAATAACCTCAACTTATCGCTTAGGTTTTGATATCACTCATTTCCTGTCTTTTCCTTAAGCACTTCTTATAGGTTTCATTTCGTAATTGTCATTAAACTCGATTATCTTTCGAGTATTATTCTTTCTTTCATCCATACACTTTTCTTTTATGATCATTGTATTCACAATCGTGATCTACTAAACTCATAAACATTCGGGATATCACATTCAACCCCTCTTATAAGAATTTCGTCCGCGAAATTACAGTATACTCATCTCCATACATTCTACTCATCATAATTAGGTTTTCATACTAACCTTTACATTCATGCTTTTCGTTAAAAAGCTCATACCTTCTTATCAGTCAATTTCCAAAATATTGGAATATCTTTGAAGAGTCTATTTCTATCAATTTCATGATCAGAAAAATTATAATTCTCATGACTCTACATTTTTCCATTTTCAAGTATTTGCTTAAAAACAATTGTAGTATTCTACGACCTATTTTCTTCTGAGGAACATCATCCTTTCTACGTCCTCTAACTTCTAGAATAATAGGAGTTCTTCACAATTGATCAATAATTGTGAAGCAGTATGAATAAGTCAGGAATTTCAAAGATTCGCTTAGGAGGAGCTTTCTGTATCATGCAAAGGGCCATAAAGACCTTGAACTTTCTTTTTCATGTTTCTGAAAAGGTTTTAACTGAAATTCATCTGTAAACCGTCTGACTTACGGGCACGTAGGTGATCAGCCTGTTACGCCCCGTGTTGATCAATGTTATCTTTGCCGCTATATCGCGCAATCAGAATTTCCCAATTCAGGGGTGTTCCGTGTTGATCAACACTATCTGTGTGGCCGCCATTCGGCGCCAATTGAAGGATATACGTTCATCTGTGCCACCATCTGGTGCAAACAAAAACTTTCCCAAATCAGGGATTTTCATACGAATTCTGGAATCCAAACCAAAACGAGTTAGTTGGACAACTCTCTCTGTTCAACAATAATATCTCAGAGGCTTATTATAAGCGATATCTGAATCTGTGTCTAGCCGATTCAAAAGGCATTTGACACTTCTTTCTTTACCAAAACACTAAAAATCCTTTTTATGACGCATAGTACCGCACTGTTTTAACAGGACGTTGAGGATGCCGTCATTTTATGACTTTATCATACTACATCATACCATAATGGCCTGACGATTCTTAGATCATATCCAACAATAGGTTAGACTGCATTGATGACTCCATCATTTAAAATACATTTTGATATTTTCAACTTTGTCTAGCCGAAACAATTAGCATAGACATAAGAAACAACCAAACTTTTTAAAACCTATTGGTTCAATGATTTGACCCAATATATTTTTCAAAAAAAACACAATAGTGCAACCACCAGCACGATTTCAATAAACTTCGAAATCTAGCATAGCTAGAAGATTTGAGAATATCCATTTCTTCCTTCGTCAGCTTCAACTTTCCCTATACCCTATACCCTGGTATAGTTCATCAAACTTACCACACTTTATGTGTTCAAGAACTTTCCATAAAGATATGAGTTTAAGAACCTGTCCTAGCACTACGTAGTCCAAGAACCAATCAGGGACTGTCCATACGCTTAGGGGCTCAAAACACATCATATGATTATGAGTCACAAACTTACCATAAGCATGAGTTTTAAGAACTCACACCTAATCTTATTATCTAATTATCAAATATACATATGAGAAAAGAATCACCTCACCATATATATACCGATAACGTGACACCAATATTTCAACGATTATCAATATGATAAACTAAGTGGTTGTTAAACCAAGCACAAAACCTCTGCCCATACAATGGCTTGTACAACTCAACTATCATATGAGTCCTCAATTGAAATCCCACCCAATCTTATCTAATCTCATCTTATTCTTTGCTTAATACGAATTTTCTTTTTTCTTTAATTCGTATTCCATCATTTATAACTCTTTCTGAGTTATTCTTTGTACTATTTCTTAGTACTTTTCCTGAGCAGCATTCGGCTATAAATTTTCAATCATTCGATTGATAATCTGTCATTTCATGACTTATTCAGATCACATTGTGATCCTTTCCTACAATCGTCTTACATTACGATTCTTTCTTTATGATTATTTTGTTTTTACGATCTTCTTTCTTTCTCTTTAATCACGTTGTCTTATGATTTTTCAACTCAGGTGTTCTCTGATCTTTTAGCTCTTTAGGTTCTTCTTTGAACCTAATCATTTTATCATAACTTGTTTCATATGAATTCTCTGAATTTATCATCAATTAAACTCTATACTAGGTACACATTGAGTCTCTAACAGTGTTCCATATAGTAAGCTGAGTGATTTTCCACAAACAACCAACAAACTAGTTTCTGTCTCGTCTACACTGTTTTCACAGTGAGTTAGATCGGTTGCTAATTCGTATATACCTCCGCTCTCTGAAAGAATCGTTTAGCCCAGATACCATACATCAACCATTAAAGAGTACGATTGTACCATAATTATACTCAACTTCTTATTCTTATAACTCTGCGAGTTTCTTCTTTGAATCTTCCCATACATGTTTTAATTCCTTCTTTATAAATTTCTTAAATTCTTTTTTTTAATAACACTTAACCCTCATTCGGGTTTATGCTTATCATCTTCTTCATTCTTTATCCCCTAACCCTTCTCTTGAGGTCTCTCTTCTTACTCCCAGAGCTTTCTAGATTTCTTATTACTTCTTAAACGACCATTTGTGTTTGTATTGACACCATTGGTGTCTACTTTCTTATGACACAACACTAGTGTCTAGTTCACTTGTTTAACAATACCTCAAACTTCTAGGGTTGTTCATCTTTATTGTCGAAGTTAGTTAACTCTTGATTACGCATCGAGATTCTTCCTCGAATTTTTTCGTTTATTCTTAAAACTCTTTTCGAGTTTATTTGTCTTATCTCTATCTTTCTTTTTCAAGATTATAACCTAAGGTACTTCTACCAAAGGATTATAACCTATAGCTCTGATACCAAGTGTAACGCCCCTAAAATCGGGACCAACTTAATCCTTAATTTGGACTAATCTTAATCCTGACCTTGTGCGTTAGATACTATCTTGAATCAGCCTTACTTCATAAATAGATAAAATAACAACTGAAAATGCAGATTTATATCCTTTTTTTTCTATTCCCTGAATCGCAACCTTTACGATTATATACCTCAGAATCATTTTTATTCTATGATTTATTTCATCAGAGTAATTATGAGTATATGCAAACTCAATTCTTAATATACATTCTTTCTCGTATAGTATTATAACTATATTGATTTACTTCTCAAAACAGCTACAATGTTATTTTTCATTCTCAGAACAAACGTTTTTAATTTATTGAATATTTCAAATTGTATACATATGTTAATTTATACATTTCAAAACTAACAACGTCTAATTTAAGAAAGTATATTCTGTCGCATGTCGTCCAATCTTCATTGTTCGGATAAGAAATAATATCGTCTTGTATCTTTGACCTGCAAAAAGTTTATTTTTGCAAGATTGAGCTCGACAACTCAGCAAATTTAACAACTTTCATGCTTCACATAGCACATAATTACATGCTCAGTTCATATCTCATGGTTATCATAATTCTAAACAATATAATTCAATGTTTAGCATATCCCATAACACATCAACACTGAGTTCCAAAACTCAATCAATTTCAGTCATAAGTTGACTGTTACAATTCAACAAGCATAAAGTATAATTTAGCATATTTGTGAAAATCTCACATAATATCAAGATCACATAACACAAAGGAACTGAAAAACTTGCCTTAGTTTGCGTTCATCGCTACATGTTCAACAAACGTCCACAATTCCACTTCTATTTGTCGGTTGATAATACTCGTATATTTTCATCTGTCGCACGACCTATGTATTATAAATCAATTATATCATACTTATCAATTATATATAAGATTTCAATAGACTTTAAGAATTTACTTAGTAACCTCTATTTCATCCTATGCTCGTAGGTACTTTTAACACACAATACACTCAATACTTCAATTCAAAATTTTAACATCTTTTCATAGACAGATTTGAACATCTGACATGTAAACATGTCTATAAATCGTAACTAGAAACTTAAATAACAGCTGCAATTCTTCATAATCTTATTTTCTTAAGATTTCATCAAGATCATAAGTTATATATTAGATTGTTTTTCTTTAATCAACCTCCAAATTGATTTACTCATTCTATAAATAAATGAATTTGACCTTCATATGTTTAAGGTTTCAATCCATAAAAAGTATTTATATACATACATCAAAGTTCCCTTCATGTATTAATATACCCCGAATATTTAAAACCCACATCTTTTACAGCAAAAATATACTAAGCTATATAATTCTTCATAAGCTAACCAATGAAACACTAGTATAGTGAGAAAAGAAGATCTGCTAAACACAAAAAGGTAACGTGTTATTAAATTTGTTCAACCCTCTCTTATCAAATTTAATGAAATAATATATCATTTAGTAGCAATATCTAGAAGTAGTGTTTCTTTTGTTATTTCAATGTCTAATTTAATTCCCCATTCCTCAATCTTCAGTAGCTATAGTTTCATTGCATCAACTTACAGTAACAAAATTCTTCACAGCTCAAACATTGATTATACAATGTTATGCAATCAGAAATTAAACTTTAACCAAGTGGGTCATCGAAATTCAATCAAATCGGGGCATATAATAAGTAAGAACGACAGAACGGAGAATGACAGATTGTTAGATCCATCCAAATCTCTCTATCTTTTTTTTTTAAATGTTATAATTAATACAGTGAGAATTTAAAATTTGGGCAAATGGGTATTGATCATCTAATTGACCTGGTAATTCATAATTTAACTATACCCATAAATAAACACCCAACATATAAAACGTACAATTCCGCCTTCAAATCCATACTACCCAATACCACAAATTAATCAAAGATATAAACATTACATTATAATCCTGATAAAATAAACAAAGATTCAACAAATTGATTGAACCTCTAATTTGATTACCTTATACACTACATTATCTAAATTGTCCATTTTATGCTAAACAGTCTCTAAAGACATAAAATCAAGCATGACATGGGCATTAGCTTTAGAACCCAAATTTCATAGAGCTTTAGATGAAGTCTAGCAAAAAAATTCACCCTTATCACTCCTTCTGTCATAAATTTCCTTATCTGCACAACCAAACACATAAACATGGCAATATAAACCACTATCTATCTTAGCTTTATGAATTTGACAAAAATACTCAACTTACAAATCTTCCTTGTTATGGTACTGCTCCTAATTAACGACCCCAAATCAGCTTGCAACTTGCCCCAATTTTTCTTATCTTCAATTTGAACCTTAGCCCTTAACGAATTTGATGGGAGTTTGTAATAATAATAGATGAACTTCTTGTTTTTTTTATATATACTTTGGGTCGGACAAAAAGGGAGCAGGGCAGGTTCTATTTTTCCTTCTCTTTTCAACAGATGGAAATGGGTCATGGAGTTTGAAGTATGGAGAAGGCAGAGAAGTATAATTTTCCGGCTCATGCTTAAGCTTATGCTTAGTATTACTTCTATGTTTTAATATTAAAACACCTCATGCTTAAGGCTAATAATGACTCAGCATATCATATCTTTTCCAATCCCAGCTTGCATACATTCCCATATACCACATAATGTAACATTTTCTTATACCTTCCTATATTACACTATCACATTTTAATGTAATACATACACGCATGTATAAATTCCTTCCAATAAAAATGAAATTAATCCATTTAATAAAATAACACATTTAGTGTAACGAACCAATTAAAATAATTTATCCAATGAAATAATTCCTCTATACTAAAATAATTTAATTTCATAAATTATTTTAGTTCTCTTTATTCAATATAACTGACCAATTAAAATAGTTAATATTCAATTAACTATTTTATTTAATTATTTAATATATATAACAAATTTTGTATATTTAAATTTAATCATCTTCTTCTTCCCATAAATTGTCTTCAACAATTTAGTTCTATTTATTAAATATATTAGTTTATTATATTTAACCATAATTTAAATAGTACCTTAATTCACCAATTTAATTAAGTGAATTAATTAACTTGCTCATGAAATTTAATTTATAGTAAATTCATTACAAGACTTCATAATCAAATTATATCATTTCATAATATAATTTAATTTAATCTCCGTTTATTAATTACTTCTAACCATTTATTTACATTATATTCCTATTAAAATAATTTAATATTATAAATTATTTTAATTTGCTCATCAATAGATACAAAAGTTTTGTATCTTTAAAGCTATCCATCTCTTTAAATAAATTGATTCCCACAATTTATTTCAAACCAAATCAAATATATAATAATATATTCAATTATTTTCTTTTCTTTCTATAAATTGTTTTCTCACAAGTTATTTAACTATAGCGAATATAATAATATACTCACTACATAAACAAATGCATACATTTTACCCAATAAAATGGAGGTTATTAAATATATTTAATACCACCAATTTACTATATTAAAATAATTTAATTTAATAATTTCCTTCATCATAAATTTTTTTTTACCCATCTCATTTCTTCTTAATAAATTGATTATACAATTTATTTACATGAAATAATAAATATATAATAATAATATATTTATTATTTACAAAAATCACATATTGCATAGAACGTATTCACTTATACAATATAATATCACATCACATACCACCAAATAAGAATTTTATTAAATTCTTATTTTAATATTTTTCTGAAAATGTGGGTCATCACACATATCATTCCGCTCAAAGGGAATTCATGCAATTTAGAATTGACGCAGTCCATATATGCATTTCCTTTGGCCTTGTGCTGATATAACACCAGAAATGTGAGCTACGTAGTTTTAAACTCACTAATTGTGATGACCCTAATTTTTAGAAAAATATTAAAAATAAAAATTTAATAAATAAAATTCTTATTTGGTGATATGCTATGTAATATGTGATTTTTGTGAATAATAAATATGTTATTATTATATATTTATTATTTCACAAAAATAAATTATAGAAACAATTTATTTAAAAGGAAATGAGATTTGTAAAATTTATGATACAATTAAAATAATTTATAATATTTTAAATGATGGCATTTAATGTATAACTTTCATTTTATTGAATAAATTATGTAATAATATTACATTATGAGGTGTAATGTACGCATGTTTTTAATGTAGTGAATAGATTAATATATTTACTACAGTTAAATAAATTATTGAAGACAATTTATAGAAAAGGAAAGAAAATAATTGTTTCAAAGGAAAAAGAAATGAATACATGTTAAAATAATTTATATAATTATTTTAATATGGTGGGATTGGTATATTAAATTTAAGTATACAGAATTATTGTATACCTTAAATAAAGTAAATTGAAGTAATTTATAATATTAAATTATTTCAACATATCTAGTGGATTTATTACAATACATGTAATATGTAACTTTCATTTTAGGAAGAATGAGGAAATTAAAATATGTTATACAATATAGATTGTATAATTTAAATAAGTTTTATGGGAATAATGTATAATGTGTAAATTGAATGGTATAGAAATAAATCATTAAAATCATTTTATGGAAGGAAGGAGATGACTATATCTAATAATATAAAATTTAAAAGTATTCATTAAATGAACTAAAATAATTAATTGAATATTAATTATTTTAATATAATTGGTCCATTCCACCAAATGTATTATTTTATTTAACGCATTAATTCCATTTTTATTTATTGGAAGGAATATATAACTTTAATACACAAATGTATATGTGTATAGGAAGTGTCATGTACGAAAAGTATACATTGAGTAATAATTATGCGATGTGTACGGAGGGAGTTATTTAGCCAGTATGAGGTGGGAGTAATTTAGGAAGGCTGAGTCATTCCTTTTTAGCAGGAGGTGGTAACTGATGAGACTATTAGCATCCACTAAGCATCTATGTCTATGTACTATGAAGCTTAAGAATAAAATTGGAAGCTTTCTATTTATTTTCCATTTTTCATCCGTACTATGCCAATTTCCATATCCAATCTTCCAGACTCCCAATTTATGCCTAAAATTCTTAAGGATTGCAGTTAATATTTGAAATTAAAGAAGATTCTGAGCTAGAGGTTACAAAGAAAGGGTTCAACTTGTTGATAATCTAACTTGAAGTAAGTATTTAAGCTATTAATTTATCAAACAAGAAATATTCTACTTTTTTTAAAAGAATAATTGTTATGATTACTATGTTTGGTTGTGGAAATTGATTGGGAATAATTGTATATTATATACTTAAATGAAATTAGTGGAGAATGATGAGTAATGAGTTAGGAAGTGGTGTACTGCCAAAAAGGGAGCCACGTAGAATTCTTAAATGAATAAGCCTCATTCTCCAACATTGAAAGCTATGTCAAATCTCAGTACTCTATGTTACCTGCTTTATGCAGAAGAGAGATAAAAAAAAATAAGGAGCTTGAGAAATCAGAATACTAACAAGAAAGGAAAATAGAGAGAGAAAACGAGAGTTGCCGAAAGAGAAAGGAAATGAAACCTTGGGTTTCAAAGGTACGAATATTTTGTTTAAACTCTTGTTCTTTTATGTTGGTAATTTCAGTGGCTTTGTAGAGTTCCTAAAAGGTTAATGGTGGGTTAAACCACCTATTATTTTAGTTATTATAACCATGGCCGACAGTGACCATGATGGAAATTATGGGTTTACAAAATCAAAGCTCTAAGCTATAAAACTGATTTTGAAGCATTGCTTGATATCTCCGAAAGAAAACTAGATAAAAAAAAATAAATGAAAACAATAATGAAATCAGTGGTAAACGGCGAATGAGATATCGCCGGTGAATGAAATGTGGGTTGAAGTTTGGAGGACCAAACGAATGTTGTTTTTAATTCTAATCATACCTACGTCACCGTGAGATATAGTGGATCTGATCTGGGCAAAGAAACCATGAAAAACTCGTCGGAAAACATTCTGGATCTCCGGAGAAGATGACCAGAGGTTCGCCGCCGGCGAACTTTCCGGCGAAGCCCGTTTGGGCTATTTCTGGCCAGAATTTGACAAGACTTTAAACTACAAAGTTATAGAGAATTAAATTTTTTGTGAAATGGACATAAGATTCGTAATTTGCTGATAAAAGGACTAATTATTATGAATCTTTAAAGTTTCGGCACATTGGAAATTATTATTAAATTATCAGAAAAATGTTTTGAGCTGAAATATTTGTACATAAACCTTATAATATCATTTTATAATTTTTGTAATTTTTAGACGAATTATTAAATATCACAAGTAATTATTATATTTTTAAGCTATTTAAAATTAGTTTAAAAATAGTGGAAATTCATAGAAAAGTTTATGAATGGTAGAAAATTATGAAATTTGATGCAAAATTCTATAACATTATTTTCGAATTTTTGGAAAGTTTTGGAGAATTATTGAAAACCAGAGGTAATTATTGAATTTTTAAGCTATATAAAGTTAGTTTAAAAATTAGTGGAAATTCATAGAAAATTCTATGAATGGTGAAAAATTATGAAAGTTGGTGGAAAATATTATAATAATATAAGATTTAATATTGATGGTGTTTCGAGGAAATAAAAGTATGTAGAGTTATTATTTCTATTTTGAAGCTATTAAATTATAGTTTTTATAAATAGAAATAATCACAGAAAATTCTCGAATAATCTGAAAAATGTGAAAATTGGTTGAAAAGTCAAGAATAATATTCTAAAGACTTTAGAAGGTTTGTTAAGCTCGTGAGGTGTTGGGACGTTATGGATGGTGTGTTAACTAACTAATGAACGAGATATAGTTATTGTAAACTAACTATCTCGTTAAGTTAATGTGAACTAAGTTCCATGGATTGTATGACTAATGTTTGGTCTATATGAACACTTTAATTGGTGTAGAATTCGTGAAGCGCAGATAGCTATAAGTGTAATCAACGCGCAAGGCAAGTTTTTCAGTTCTTTTGTGTTATATGAATTTGATATTGATTATATGTAATCTTTATCGTATTATGAATGAGATTTTCAGAAGCATGTTAATTCCATATTATGCTTTATGAATTATGAAAGTCAAATTATGACTGGGTTCATTGAGTTATGGAACTCAATCTATATGTGATATGTAATATATTAAGCGTATAAAACCGCATTTAAAGTTATAATGCATGCATGAAATGCATCCTAGAATGATTATGATGTATGAACTGAGCATGACATTCTGTGCTACGTGAAGCATGAAAACTATTGGATTTGCTGAGCTGTCGAGCTCAATCTTGCAAAAATAAACTTTTTGCAGGTCAAGGATACAATGCGATATTATTTGCCATCTGATGATATGGATTAGAAGACGTGCAGAGGAATACATTTTCTTTATTTAGAAAAATTATTGAATCACGACGATTGTTCTTGAGATGTATAATTAACATGACGTAAAGTTTGAAATATGCAATAAATAAAGAATGTTTATTTTGAGATTGAAAGATAGCATTATAGCTATTTTGAGAAGTAAATCAATATAGTGATAATACTATATAAGTAATAATTTGAATGTAGAATTGAGTTGTATATACTCATATCTACTTCAAATAAATAATCGTAAAGGTTGCGATTCAGGGAATAGAAGGAAGAAAGAAATTTTTTTAAATTATTCCGCATTTTTAGCTATTTTAACATTAAATAATATTTTAAAGTTAGAACAGGATAGTACTAACGCACAAGGTCGGGATTAATATTGTAATGACCCGGATTTTCAGAAAATATTAAAAATAAGAATTTAATAAATAAAATTCTTATTTGGTGATATACTATGTAATATGTAATGCACAAATGAATATGTGCTATGCAATATGTGATTTTTGTGAATAGTAAATATATTATTATTATATATTTATTATTTCATGAAAATAAATTGTAGAATCAATTTATTAAGAAAAAATGAGATTAGTATAGTTATGATGAAGGAAATTATTAAAATAATTTATAATGTTAAATTATTTTAATATAGTAAATTGGTGGTATTAAATATATTTAATAACCTCCATTTTATTGGGTGAAATGTATGCATGCTATGTAATGTAGTGAGTATATTATTATATTTGCTATAGTTAAATAAATTGTGAGAAAACAATTTATAGAAAGAAAAGAAAATAATTGAATATATTATTATATATTTGTTTTGATTTGACATAAATTGTGAGAATCAATTTATTTAAAGAGACGGATAGCTTTAAAGATAAAAATTTTAGTATCTATTAATGAGCAAATTAAAATAATTTATAGGAGTGTGATGTAAATAAATTGTTAGAAATAATTTATAAATGGAGATTAAATTTAAATAGATTATGAAAGAATATAATTTGATTATGATGCCTTATAATGAATTCACTATGAATTAAATTTCATGAGCAAGTTAATTGATTCACTTAATTAAATTAGTGAATTAAGGTAATAGTTAAATTGTGGTTAAATATATTAATGTAATATATTTAATGAATAGGAATAAATTGTTTGAAAACAATTTATAGAGAGAAGGAGGAATTTAATTTATTTATACAATATGGATTGTGAAATTTAAATAAGTTATTAGTTAATGAAGTGAATGTTAATTGTGTAATTATTTAATCCGTTGCACAAAAAAAATGTTAAATTAATTATGAATTAAGTCATATATATATATATATATATATATATATATATATATTATAATAATGTTTCCTAGCTAATGGCTTGGATATGGTTACTCACATATTAGTGTTGAGTTTCTTAAGTGTCGCATTTGTTACTAAAGTCATGGATTTATTATATTGATAAGGTTGGTAAATTAATGAATGTTAATGAGAACAAACTAGAGGTTGGTTGTGGATGAGTTTTTAATATGTAATATTTCAACTTGAATGCTTTTATTTTATGGTACAATTATGAACTTGGTGGAATATTAATACATATACAAACACCTTGGTGGATTCCCTAATTGGTAAGCACTTTCACTAATCTAATGATCGATTAAGACCTAGTATTGGGAGTATATATATATTGTGAGACTAAAAGAGTGGATTGCTGAGTATTGTATAGGAAGTAAGAGGTGTCTCAAAAAGAGAAAGCTTCAAGTACACGTGTTAACAACCTAATTAATTTATATTATAAGGAGGGTAAGTGGAAGATGTCTATAGGTTGTTAGATGAGATAAAAAAAAAAGGTCTGGAATATAACAAGTTTACCCACACAACACTTATTAATGGGTGGTGTAAGGCTAATAATATGGAGGGAGCCAACGCCATCTGCATTATATGAATATAATGGGTCGAGTGAAACTATACCTAGACATCCTTGGTGCAGCAATCTCTGCATAGAGAGAAGATTTCGATGTGCATCCAAACTCCTATTTTTAATAGAGGAAGTTTTGGAACAAATTCTGTCATGAAAAAGAGCAAGTCCAACCATGACAAGAAATGGAACAAGAAATTTCATCATAAGGTATTCTTAATCTTAATTCTAGAAATGGGTTTATTTCTAGTTCTAATTAATGTACCGGTAAAATACTCCTTTCTATTTAATTCAAAGAAGTGTTAGAATTTAATTATTAAATTGTAGAATTTGGTTGTGGGAAGTTAAAATTAAATGGAACCATGGAGGGTTTAGGTGTTATAAGGATGGATTGGAGTATGAAGATAGATTCTTATGTTTTGAGTTTATTAAAATTCTTAGATTTCTAACGTGCATGTTCGGTATTTGTAAAAATACCTAAAGGAAAATAATTAGCTAAAAAATTGAGAAACTAGAGAGTCATAAATGTGTGGTCATGATATATAAAGTTTAAAGCTCGGTTGAGATCATTTTAGTGGTACAAAAGCTGTTGGATGGTTGTGTTTTTTTTGTCATGCTCTGTTCTGCAGATTTTGAGTTCGCCAACAGTGCCAGGTTACAGTCAACAAGAATTTAAACTGAAACTCTTATTTTTGAAATAATATTTCAAATGATGTAAAATAATAAAGAATAATATTTTTTTTGAAATGTAGTTAAACTTTTTATTTTGATTGAGTCAATAATTAAAGAATAAAGGAGTTAATTTAAGAAGATGAAGAATATATGAACGGAAATGGTAAAAAGTATTATGCATTAAAATACATAATAACTTTATTTGTCTTACATAGGTATTACGTGGGACAATAACGTCACGAAATTTCGTGAACGACTTTAACTAATAGCGGGAATAACGCATCTAGAGGCAAGTCTTTCAGTTCTTTTGTGATATATGAATTTGATATTGATTATATGTAATTTTTATCGCATCATGAATGAAATCTCCAGAAGCATGCTAAATTTTCATACTATGCTCTATGAATTATGAAAGTCAAATTATGACTAAATTGATTGAGTTATGGGACTCAATCTATCTATGATGTGTGATATATTAAGCATATGAAATCGTATTGTTTAGAGTTATAACGCATGTATGATATGCATAGTAAAATGATTACAATGAATGAACTGAACATGAAATTTTGTGCTACGTGAAGCATGAAAACTGCTAGATTTGCTGAGCTGTCGAGCTCAGACTTGCAAAACCCAAATTTTGCAGGATAAAGATGCAGGGCGATATTATCTGCTATCTGGACGATAAAGAGTAGAAGTCGTGCAAAGAAATTTCGTTTCTTTAATTAGAACTTGTATTGAATCGCGACAATGATTCTTGATATATGTAACTGACTGGTACGTAAAGTTGAATTATTCAATATACAAAAGAATGTTTGCTTCAAAACCCTTGTTTTGAATGGTTATAGAGTTAATCAATATAGTGATAATACTATATAATAAAGAATTCGAGTGTAAAATTGAGTTGTATATACTCATATCTACTTCGATATATATTCGTAAAGGTTGCGATTCAGGGAATAGAAAGAGAGATATAAAAAGTTTTAAATTATTCCGCATTTTTTTAGCTATTTTAACATTGAATAATATATTAAAGCTAGAACAAGACAATATTAACGCACAAGGTCGGGATTAAAATTAGTCTAAATTATGAATTAAGTTGGTCCCGATTTTGGGAGCGTTACAAATATTAGTCCTAATTTTGAATTAAGTTAGTCCCGATTTTGGGGGCGTTACATTAATGGCTTGTGTTGTGAATCACTATAGTTGTAGAAGCATTATTTTATATGTGAATGTGGGACTAGAGAGTAATATTAAAGAGTAGAACCAACTAATTAAAGAAAAATCGAACTCGTATATTTTTTGAGACAATTATTATGTTTTAATGTAATATAGTAGGGATAAGAAAATCCCTTTTTAAGAAGGTCCACTACTAGAAAAATAAGAATACGTGATGGAACTTTGTGACAGTTTTTGAAAGCAATCACAAAAAATAATAATTTGTGATGGACTTTTTAAGCAATCACAAAATAGTAATATATATGATGGCTCTTAGTGATGGCTAATTTTGCCATCAATGTATTATAATTGTGATGACCATGTCAATCACCAAATTTTTCACGCAAAATAAATTTTTTTTTTGTGACGCACTAAGCCATCACTTATAGATATACCCTTTTCGTGATTGCATTTAATCTATCACCAATATTTTAATTAAAAAATAATCAAAACAATATTTTATGACGATCATAATAATCACTAAAAAAGATAGATTTTTGTGACGACTTTTATTTGCAATTACAAAAAGAAGGTATTTTGTGATGGAATTTTCAAGCCATCACAAAATAATAAAATATATGATGGCTCTCAGTGATGACTAATTTTAGCATCATTATACAGTATTTGTGACTGTCATTGCAATCACCAAATCTTATGTGGGACTAATTTTGTTTAGTAAGTCAACTCACATATGTTTCCTTTTATATTTTGTTTTAAAATTATAATCATAATTTGGGCTTTGGTGTAGTGGTAATACTTGTTATTTAGTTTGTAAATGGGGGGAGGGTTCAAATCTTACAAGTATCATTTGATACAGTTAATATATTAAAATAAATTGTCCGTAAAAAGAGATTTACGTTCTTACATTTGATCCCTAAAGTCATATGTTTTTTGTGATGACTTTGACAATCACAATAGATTACGTGCTAATGTGATTATATTAATCATCACAAAAGCATTAAGCATTTGCGTGATTGTCAAAACCATCACAAAAAGGCTTTCATGATGGGAGTATACAAGATGGCCTTCGTGACGGCTAAAGTCATCACAAAAACCTTTTGTGATGATTTCTTGAATTTATATGATGGAATTGAGCCATCACAAAAGGCCATTTTTTTGGTAGTGGTCAAGTTATTAATATTTTGTCCCTACTCACACCAACGTATTTTAAGCCAAACACGTGCACAATATATGTTGAGCGGGCACTACAAGTCACCCGGTGGACCCTGCATGTGAATGAATAAAGTAATGTTTGATAACTAGTTAAAAATTGTCTTGTTTATCTAGACCAAGTCACTACTAAAAAATGGCCTTTTGTGATGGCTCAAATCCATCATATAAATTCAAAAAATCATCATAAAAGGTTTTTGTGATGATTATAGCCGTCACGAAGACCATCTTGTATACCCCCATCATGAAAGCCTTTTTGTGATGATTTTGACAATCACATTAACACGTAATCTATTGTGATTGTCAAAGCCATAACAAAAATAAACACATGACTTTAGGGATCAAAGGTAAGAACGTGAATCTCTTTTTACAAACAATTTATTTCACTATATTGATCCTTGTAGGATTCGAACCCTCCACCTATTTGCAAATTAAATAATAAATATTACCACTACACCAAAGCCCAAATCATGATTATAATTTTAAAACAAAATATAAAAGGAAACATATGTGAGTTGACTTACTAAACAAAATTAATCTCATATAAGATTTGGTGATTGTAATGGCAATCACAAATACTCTATAATGATGGTAAAATTAGTCATCACTGAGAGCCATCATATATTTTATTATTTTGTGATGGCTTGAAAATTCCATCACAAAATACCTTCTTTTTGTAATTACAAATAAAATTCGGCACAAAATCTATATTTTTTAATGATTGTCATGACCGTCATAAAATATTATTTTGATTATTTTTTTCATTAAAATATTGGTGATAGCTTACATACAATCACGAAAAAGGGTATATGCACAAGTGATGGCTTATTACGTCACAAAAAGAAAATTTATTTTGCGTAAAAAATTTGGTGATTGACATGGTCCTCACAATTATAATATATTGATGGTAAAATTAGCCATCACTAAACAAGCCATCATAAATAATACTATTTTGTGATTGCTCAAAAAGTCCATCACAGATTGTTATCTTTTGTGATTGTTTTTAAAAACTGTCACAAAGTTTCGTCACGTATTCTTATTTTTCTAGTAGTGAGTATTCATAAATTGTACTATACAATATATGAATGCTTTGTATCTAGGTAATTTAGATAGTTTTTGTTACATAGCATTATTTGAATGAATAACGTGTTCTGGCACCTAAGTTCAGACATTAAAGTTTTACTAAGTTCTCAATCAACTTAAGATCTGATAGTATATTGAACATTTTGGTTTAAATGGTTTTAATGATGACAATTTGAATTTTTGTACGTAGTATCTTGTATGTTGTTACAGATTTAGAGATTAGATTGAAAATTTTTTATTTTAGACAAAATAATATCAAGCTGCTAACATCAAGATGAAACATCAAGAATGAAGACTTAAAGTTATCATAGGATTAATTGCAAGATCTTTTCTAAATCAATATTTTATCAAGGCTTTATGATTTAAAATTAAAGATCTTAAATCAATTTTCTTACTCAATTAAAATATGGGCTGTTACTTTTATTATTAAGAGTCTTATTCATAGTTATTGACTAAAATTAAGGAAACTTGTTTTATTAAAAAGTTTTAGCAAAATAGGTTGTTCCAAAATATAGAGTTTGATATTATAAAATCTGTTTTGCTTATAAAGACTTTTATCAATTTAAAAATAGCTTTTAATAATATCTATCTCCTAAAGATTATGAAATTTGTTTTTAACCGCTCTTATCCTCTTTTAATAATACCTATCTCCTAAAGATTATGAAATTTGTTTTTAACCGCTCTTATCCTAATTCAAATTGAAGTGTTTTAAAAATTTAGGTTGTTAAGTTTTCTATCCTAGTAGATTTTAAAAATATTTCCTTATAATTTGGGATTCTCACTTCAAGTATAAATCAAATGTGTTTGATCTCTCTAATATATATATATATATATATATATATATATATATATATATATATATTCGAAACATATTTTGAAAGCTATAAAGATATGATATAACCGATTTTTGAATAAAGAGATAATTTGAGTCTACTTAGGGGGTGTTCGGGAATGACTTATTTTTTTACTTATAAGTTGAATTTTAAGTCAAAAAAGTAACGATTTGTGACTTATTTTAAAATGACTTATAAGTCATTTTAAAATAAGTTAGTTTGACCAAATGTAATGTCTATTTTGCCTCTCTTCTATTTTGCCCCTCTTTTTATTAATGTCCTTTTTAGTAATCTTTACATTATTTTAACTTATAAGTCATTATGAGCCGAACACATTCATAACTTGTTTTAACTTAATTTTTGACTTATAAGTCAAATTGATGCCGAACACTTTTACTTATAAGTCACAACTTAAAACAACTTATAAGTCAACTTATATTTTAACTTATAAGTCATTTAAAATAAGGAGTTCCCGAACAGGCCGTTAATTATTCCTAAGGAATTGAGATTTCTTATTGAACAAAATTTGGGCTTATCTATTATATTATTACAGTAGATTTAATTTGGAACTAGTGAAAATCTGATTTCATCTTATAATATACATATTTAAAACAATTTTTCAAAAACCTATGCATCCGTTTGGTTACAACTAATCTGAAAAATAGTTTTTAATTATCTTCCTATCCTTAACAGTTTTCTAATTTTCAAAAATATAGTCATTGGGTTTTAAAGTCTATATATATCAGGCTTTTTCATTTATGAAAAGATAATTGAAAAATACAAATTCACTTTGCTGAAAATATTCAATACACTTAACTATTATCTTAAAGTTTTGAATTATATTGTTTAGCTAAGATCATTAGTTTCAGTTGTATTCCCTTTTCGTATTAAACTTCATATCTTGTAACATGGGTTTCAGAGTGAAGCAAGGTTTTTTTTTTAATATTGTACAAGGAGAGTTCAAGGAGACAGATGTGTCCAAAGGAGTAGTGGTACTCAAGGGAGTAGAGTTGCTCAAGGGAAGGAGATTTCCTCTAGAAAACTGTGTACTCAGGAATTTTTCTGAATTCTATTGTACAGAGAGTTGATGTAATTGTAATTGCTTTATTAATATTAAATGAAACCTGTTGGGTATCAATTGATACCTAACCTTGAATGTAGGCTCATTGAGTAGAGAACTAATTAAAGGGCCGAACCAAATATAAATCTTAGTGTGCATGTGTGATTGATTGTTACTTTACTTTTTAGTTTATTTAATCATAGTTTCTGCTTGTTTTCTGCGTTAGAAAATCCCAAAATATCATTATATAAATGATTAGCGTTAGTCTAAAGTAATACAAGAAGAATTAGACAAACAACTCAAAACAGACAGTTGAAAGCAGGCAAATTCTAAAACAGACAGTTAAATTTTACTTGTTTGGATTACTTCTGAAATAAAATTTTTTTAAATTTGACATAATTCGTTGACACACGCACACACCTATTCATCCCCCTCTTATAAGTGTGCACATACAAAATTTCAGAACTAATATATTTGAAGTGTTCTAACATAAGAGATAAATGCAAACATATTAGGTGCACATCTGATACAGCTAAGAAAACTAAGTTTATGAGATAAATACAAATTATAGTAACGCTAAACTTTATCTAATAGGATTGATGTAATATTTTACCACAATGCATTTGCATGTTACAGGAAATTTACAGAGTCTTGCCTCCTTACTTTCTAGTCTTTGTCACTAGTAAAAAAGACATAAGGTTAAGCCAAAGTGAATATGAATTCCCTATTGAAAAAGCTAACCTTCCCCCACAAAGTTGGGAACTAATCCAATTCTAGTCATGGACAAATTTTCTGATTCATCATTGATAGAAAATATTGTTAATAGGACCAAAAACCTAACAGGTTCATCGATGCTTCTTAGCTTATTTAAGACAAATATTTCACCTAGATATGCACGTAATTCTTTTCAAGTCCACATAAGGAAATCTTGCAATCTAGCTAGTCGTGACAGCGGAGAATAAATTTCCCCCATCGAACAATTAAAGCCTTGTTGCGGAATATATAAACCTTATGAGCTAGTCCACTATATTTTGATGGCTGAGTTACACATTTTGTCTTTTCAAATTGTCAGCTAGTTTCAAAATAGCCCCTCATGACAAAGTGAACACCTTCATCCTCATTGGCACTTACGCTCATTTTCATTCTTTGGGCTAATTTTCCCTACTTTCGAGTCATGTGCTAGTTATATACATTTTAATGAGAGCATAATTGTCTTATATAAAGTTCTCCAGAGGTTTGTATCAGATAGCTAGAGAGGTTTCAAGTGCATCAAGATTTCAATTTTATATAGTCAGAAAACACTTACATGGGACTCAAAATTGGAAAAAAATCAGGCCAAGAAATAGAAATGTGCATAATTGTCAACTATAGGGATCATGAACATGATTAGCCTCCATTTTTGGCTTCTTGACACTTTATGTTGTAGTTGATCCCGGCAAATCTTTTTGGTTCTTAAAGAGAAACAGTTCGAGAAGGTTGTAGTTCTTGTATCGGGTGAACCAAGGTTATAGTTTTATAGCTTATTATTATATTGGATATAGAAAAATTCTACTTATATGTTTTAGAACTTTTTATTGTAATGGTTAATGTAACATTTTTTATACTCAGTGCAATAAAAAACTCAATGAATTTATTAGAGTGAAGTTGATGCCAATTTTATTCTAACCGGATCTGATTGAAAGTTTTCGTTTTACTAATTAAGAGTTACTTTGAATTTAGTTAACGACTTAGCAGAACATATGTGTAATTCAACCACATTTTAATTGAAAGAAATTAAATTATTAAAAGTACTTGACAAAAATATAGTGACACCTCTCAAATCTTTGGAATAAAATATTTTTATCTGCAAGACTTCTTTTAAATTTAGCACGGCTTTCCTTGATCCCCTTCAAACGCCGCCACTACTTTTAATTAAATTAATCCTATAAAACAATTTTGGGAAAGCCACTAATATATTTTTAGCTATGTTGCGTAGTTAGCTTGCGTGTCGATTGAGATCACCACATATAAGCATAATATGGTCGGAAACATCCTTGGTAGATGCTATAGAGTTATTTTAAAATTTTAAGACAGCTAGCACATAGTCCGTACATGTTGGAGCTAGCCATGTTCCATATATACCGTATTATTTGGACCGAAGCTAGTATTGCCTGTAGTCACTGTGTTTCAAATTATATAATTATTATTAATTTTTAAAATTAATTTAAAATATTTTTAAATTAAATTGAGGTAGTTCATTAAAAATTATAAAATAATAAAACTTCCAATAATTAATACTTTTTAGATTGTATTGATTAAAATTAAAAAAAATTATATTAATTTTGAGCTTAAAAATCTTTTAAATTGACTTTAAAAAGTCAACCATGATCAAATAATATGAAACAGAATGAATAGGATTTGGTTTTAAAGTTACTCAAATACGGTGATTCCATGCTGAAAAATAAATACGGTTGATATCATCAGAATAAAAATAATATTGTCAGTTAATATACATTAAGCAACATTTTTAAAATTGTTCTAGTAATATTTAACACTTTAAGCGACACATTATTACTTACGTAACATTATTTTTCTCTTATAATATTAACCGCCAAAATAAATAGATAAATAAATACAAGTGCACAAATCCAAACTAAAATGTCACCTTTTCTTACCGTTGATATCCAGGTGTTAATCAGAGTGAAGGTAAAATAAAAGATAAGTATGGTATCAATTATTTTACTGTTTGTGATAGTGTAGCAAACTGTCCTTTGTGTGGAATAAATACTACTGCTGAAGAGTTTGTTAGTCAGAGTCTACTCAACCTTGTTTGATTATCTATTTGTTCTCATTCTTTGTTTTTCTCAATCAAAACAAAACTGTTTTCAAGTCAAGTGACCAGTGATTTGATGAACTACCTATATATATTTTGGTCGCCACAATAGGGCTAAGCACCGTCAAGAATATTTAGCATCCTAGCTTGATAATGTATTTCATGTTTACTTAGTTTCAAGGGTACAAAAGAGAAATATTGCTTTAAATTAAATTCCTTAGCTTTTAACGTCCAATTAAACTCGCATATACATAATCACATATCAATCTAGAGATATAACTACAGTAGTACTAGTACCAAAGGGAAGGTTGTTAAGGAGTTACAATGGAGGTAGGTGATGAAAATGTTCCTCGGCATGAATTTAACAGGTTTAACTCGGTAGTAGTGTTTCGAGTTGCCAGGAGAAAGAGGAGGGCAGTAAAGCAATGTTGCAAGTACCGCCACAACAAGGAAGAAAGGTTGGTTTACTTCTCCCTTTTAAATCCTTAACACTTTTGTTTACGATGAAGCATCTAACCAAAAATCAATTGCTTAGTAGTTAGATATTTGAAACATTCAATTTAAAGCGAACTGACCATAAATAGTGTAGCCTTTACATGTTATATTTCGACTAAAATGCATACTTGTTGCTCATTTGATGTTTTCACTTAATTTGAGTTTGGTTAGTAAAACCTTCTCTCAAGATACAATTATTAGTGTAAAATTATGCGTAGTGCAATTAAAATTGATCCAAAAGGTACTATTTTACATTAATAATTGTATCTTCAAATAAAGTATTGATTATATAAACTGAACGAACAATTTTACATTTTAGTCGTATATTTAGGATGACATGCATTGCTTTGTTTGTCCGACGTGCGTGGGAATTTATATTTTCAACAGTTTCAACAAACAAAACTGCACTGGCCAGTGGCCACCAATACATATATGGTGCAACGTTGCATGGCAGAATCTAGCGTGGTGCTACTCCCATGCATGTTCCATGCAGGTTGACAGACGAAAACTTAGACTACTATATATAATGCGAAAGTCCCCAATACCGGATTGCTGATCTTACAATCAAGACATTCGACAGATAAAAATTGCAATACAACCGTTCGGTATTCTACTTGTTTGATTAGAATCCCCTCCATTACATTTATTTTTAAAATTTTTTAAATATATAATTTAGCGACACAAATATTACATTAGCGATAAAATAAAAATTTATTACAAATAATTAGCGACATAATTAAATTTGTCGCAAATAATATTTGTGTCACAAAATGTATATCAGGGAGGGATCCTAATCCCTATTTGTTGATTGATTTTCTAAGCAAAATTTGATGTTCTTTTTGTTGATTGACTTTGTTAGGGTTCAAGGACTGATTTCATCCACAACATGCCACATGACTCATATTGTGTATGCGTTCCTAATAACTACACTACTTGGCCTCCTCCAACTAAAGCATCAAAACAAAAAAGACTCGCCCTTCGAAACACACCCTATAAATATGAGAGCATTTTTCGTAACCTTGTGCATCTACTGCTTCGCATTAGCAGCTAGGACGATGGTTATAAGTACTAATAATTTCTACTCAACAATTTTCGGACATTTTAGCCTCATTTTTGGATCACTTTCTTCAATCTCTCTAGCAGCAATTTTTCTCTCGCATTGGCTTAGTCGTCTGATCTTAGTACTGGGGGCATTTCTGCCATTAATTATTGCGCGAGAAATTTTACAGAAAATTTACCTATGGCTTTATGAAAGGACTACAAGTGCAGCTTTCCGATTACTCCACATATTTGGAAGGTTCCTGGGTCAAAAACTGATGGCACAGCAACACCTTCTGGTGTAACAATATATTTCAAGTAATGTGATTTATTTTAAAAGTGAGCTCACAAGTTATGAAGAATCATTTGTACATAGTTTGCAACGTGAGAGCTGAAATCAAGGATGAGATATATATATATATATATATATATATATATATATAGAGAGAGAGAGAGAGAGAATGGATCTTAAGCATACCCCCTTAAATGACATACCAAGCATACTCCCTTTAGCGACGGACCGGACCTATGGCGACGGACCAAACCGTCGCCCGGTCCGTCGCTAAAGGAGGTATGCTTGGTATGTCATTTAAGGGGGTATGCTTAAGATCCATTCTCTCTCTCTCTCTATATATATATATATAAACTAATTAATAATATGTATAATTATTTTCTATGGAAGTACTATGGGCATTAGAGGCACGTTTGACTATTTTTTTTTCAGCATTTAGTATTCAGTATTAACAAATTGTGGATGTATTATAACGTATTAACGTGGAAGAAATCAAGTATTCTTGTGTTGATTCCAAATCGGAAGTTTCTTTTCTCCTTCGTAATTGTCTTATTAGGTCAAGTAATAATGGAATTCTGTCTTTTGTTTTAATTGTCTCTTTGACATCAAGTAATTATATATTTATTATGCTAAATTGATACTCATTTGTTTCATGAAATATATTTTTCTTTTTAATGCGTAAAATTTAAAGATACATTTATAGTTTTACACTATAAACATGAAGTTTTTAATTTATAATTATTTATATTATTTTAATAAAACTGTCAAATCATTAGATACTTAATGATCTACATTCAAAATAAAAATAGTAATTCTAATCAAAACCTTTTTTTTCCTTCTTCGTGTTTGAGGAGAGGGTTTATAGGGAAGTAGGGTTAGAGTTATTTATTGAAAGGGTACTGAGACGCTTATCATACAGTTAGTCATGAATATTCCTGAACTGTCTTATGCTAGGTAACAATAATGGTGGAAAACTGATTTCTTCTAGTTTGTTAAAAGCGTTTCATTTGCACACAAAAAAAAAATAATAAAAATAAAATATAACCGTTTCACAAAAAGAATAATCTCTTTATTGATAGTAATATATTATGACACTATATATCATCAAGTTTGTCATTGTAATTTAATTATCACGTCATTAATATTTAATTATCAACTTATTATTATTATTTTTAAAGATAAACATATAGAGAAAATAGATTCTTAATATTTATATAATAATATTTTTTGGACGGAGGGAGTAGCCTTTTGGAAAGTTATTAATTTATTAGACCTGATTTGTCCGGCCACTAAAAGAATTATATATAGTACAGGTCTTTTTTATATATACTCAAATCCAGATACAAACAAACAAGAAAAACAGCTAGGAACCAAAATTTTAGTCGAGATGGTGTATGCTATGATCTACTGGGAATATAAAAGGAATTAATATAACATTCACATCTAGTCCATTCTGATTTTATCTTATGCGTATTAATCTAACATCGGAGAGGTAATGAATTATAGAATGAACAGCTAATCCTTATGACTTAAACTTTTGTGTTGAGTTGAGTTGTAAATATTGCTATTAGGGCCCCAAAAATTGGCATCGGAAAATTACGAAAGATTAATCGCTAATGATTGATAAACCTCTTTTCAAGACAAGCGATGATGGTTGAATTCTCAATGAAGGACCATTATGATTAGGATAGAGTAAATTTTGAATTGTAGGATAATTTTACTAGTATTTGTATTACTTTAGAACTATTGATCAAACTACTTATTGACGGTAAACACTCGAGCACACAATCAAGCAAAACGTACAAGCTGTGACAGCAACAGCCTTTGTGCACTAGCCTCAGCAATAATTCAAGGCCCGTCTGATGCAATGCCTCAAGTGTACAACCCCATCTCATAAGGGCATAGCAGCATGTAAATAAATCACATACTTGTGTAACTAGTTGTTAGACAGTTAGCTGTCAGTTGTCAATTGTAACTAGAGTTAGTTAGGTAACTGAGGTCCAGCTAACCTTAGTTAGATTGTTAGCTTAGAAGTTAAGCAGCATGGCCGGTGTTTGTATAAATAGATGAACCAGTTGTAATATTCATTAAATGAGCTAATATAGATTACATTTCTTTTACAACAATGACAATCCTATAATAGTTTTAATTTCTAAGAAATTAAATGAAACAAAGAATTATGCCTCTTGGAAACAATCAATTCATATAGCATTATCAACTAAAAATAAGTTTGTTATAGTCACCGGTGCTTATAATAAACTTGATAACAATTCTCCTTTGTTTCCCCCTGGGAAAGAGTAAATGACGTGTGTATTTCATGGATTTTAAACACTGTGTCAAGTGAAAATGGTGATAGCATGAGCTATGTTAGAATAACGTTCAGCACAAATGTGGACAGAATTACAAGACAGGTTTTCAAGTGTTGATGGTCATAGAGTTTATCAGTTACAAAGAGACTTACATACCTTACAACAAGATGATAAATCTGTTGAAATCTATTTTCATAAACTCAAGGGCTACTGGGATGAGTATGCTGCATTAGAACTTCTAGTGGAATGCACTTGTGGTGCACATTAGGCATGCACTTGAAGCAAGGGAAAGTAGAAGGAAATTGCCACAGTTCTTATAAGGACTATATGACAGTTTTGCAAATGCAAGGAGCCAAATACTCAAGATGTGTCCCCTACCTGATGTTAATCATGCTTATTCACTAATCAAGCAGGATGAAAGACAAAAACAAGGTTATATACAAGACAATAATACTGCATTCATGGCTATTGGTTCTGGGTCTAGTGCCAACTATGTTAACAAGTATAATAGAAAACCTTTTGGGAACAACATGATGTCTTTTGGGAACAACTCTTATAGATCTTTTCATTCCAACACTTTTAGTTTTGGTCCATAGTTTTCTGCCTGTACTAACTGTGGCAAGGAGAATCATACAACGGGCAAGTGCTTTAAAATTGTTGGCTATCCACCTGACCATCCAGCTAATCCAGCAAACAGAAGAAAACAAAAACAACCTGACTACATTTCTAGACAAGGATCTAATAAAGGTTATAGACCCCCAACATCAACATATTCACCGCAGCAAAAACATGAACAGAACAAGGGTGGTTTCTCATTAATTTAGAAAGCCTAATTACAATGGCCCTAAAGCAAAATTTACTGCAGTACCAGTTCAAGAAAAGGAACCATTACCACTCCAGTCTTCTCAATTGCCTACTCTTGAACCGTTTCAACGACTTAAATGTCAAATGGACACTCTGATGCGGTTGTTCTCTGAAGCAAATATTTCCTTTTATTCACCAGAAGATCATCTGGCATGTATGGTCAGCTCATCTTTTATCACAACTACTAATAGCAACAAATATTGGATCATTAACCCATGGGCAACATACCACATATGTTGCAATATTGCTTTGATGCATTCTCTCAAGCCTGCTCTTTGCACTATATTTGTGTCTCTACCCACTGGAACTTAAGTTCAAGTTACACAACTAGGCGCAATTACTCTAACCACTAATCTTACTGTACACAATGCGTTTCATATTCCATCTTTTCATTTCAATCTTCTTTCGATTAGCAAGCTGTCTAAAAAATCCAAATGTTGTGTTCAGTTCTTTGCTAACAACTGTGTTTTTCAAGACCTGAACAAGATGAAAAAGCTGGCAGTTGGTGAGGAGAAAGGAGGCTTGTATGAACTTCTTCCAGCTTCCATGCTCAGTTCTAGTCTTATTCTTCTAACAAAGTAAATCATGTTACTTGGCATACTAGATTAGGACATGCTTCTTACAAAACTCTCATTAGAATTTCATGTATTTCATCTATTTAATGTACTCCTTTTTGTTCCATTTGTCCAAAAGCTGGCAGTTGGTGAGGAGAAAGGAGGCTTGTATGAACTTCTTCCAGTTTCCATGCTCAGTTCTAGTCTTATTCTTCTAACAAAGTAAATCATGTTACTTGGCATACTAGATTAGGACATGCTTCTTACAAAACTCTCGTTAGAATTTCATGTATTTCATCTATTTAATGTACTCCTTTTTGTTCCATTTGTCCATTGGCAAAGCAACATAGTTTCCTATCAGAATATCTAAATTTACTTTTGTTTTTGAACTGATTCATTGTGACCTCTGGGGTCCCTATAGAGTTTCTACTTATAACGGTTGCAAATATTTCCTTGCTATTATTGATGATTATAGTAGAGCTACATGGACCTATTTGATGCCTACTAAATGTCATGTTTCTTCTTTAGTTGTTTACTCAATTTCTTGCTTTAGTAAAGAATCAGTTTCATCATGATGTTAAGATTGTGAGAATTGACAATGAGACTGAGTTTTTTAACACTTTCATGAACATTTATTAAGTACTCAGGGTGTCATTCATCAAAGTCTATGTACTCAAACACCACAACAAAATGGTGTAGTTGAAAGAAAGCATAGACAGTTACTAGAAATGTCTAGAGCTTTAAGAATACAATCTGGTCTACCCATCAGTTTATGGCGAGAATGTACCTCACTACCACTTATTTGATTAATATTTCATCTTCTCCTGTGATACATAATAAAACCCTTTACTCCCTATTATTTTTTGTAGAACCCTCTTATGACTATTCAAGGTCTTTTGGATGTCTTGGTTATGCTACAGTTCACTCTCCTGATAAATTTTCTGCCAGAGCATCAAAATGTGTTTTTATTAGTTATCCCCATTCTTTAAAAGGATAAAAGCTATACAATTTAGACACTAAATAGTGATGAAGCTAGGTCTCGCCGCCTCTACCACCTCCGAGTAACCTGAAATATACGAACGCGCAGAGTGGTTTCTTCTGAATCCACCTCCGATAGTAAAGTCAGTAATAACTTCTACGAGGTTTTTAGGATTATGAGAGAGTGTGTAAAAAATACATACCAGAAGTCCCCTCGTAATTTATAGTAATGTTGTAGGTCAACTGTTTCAATCGTTTACAGATGTAGTTTATTGGCGATAAACCCAAATATAATTGAATATATTTAAATGAGAGTCCGGACGTATTGAAATTGATTTCTCAATTATTTATTGAGTTGTGAAACCAAACTTTAGGCCTCGAACACATTGAGTCCGAGCAACATCTTAGGCATCCTATGCATGCATGGTTGGTAATAAATAATTACAACATCACTTGTCGGGCAACATGTTACGCAGCCCATGCATGGTTAATAATAAATTATAACATCACAAGTCAGGCACATAGGATTCGCCACATCGGACTCGGCAATCATAGACCAGTTCGGGCACGTGATAGGCTCACTCCCTAACAAACAGCTTTTGTTAGTATAGATGTTCTTTTCCATGAATATATTCATATTTCCTTTCTTACATAACACTAATGATCATGGTAAACCTTGTTACTTCTTTTACTACTGATTGTTTAGCTTGGGAACCTAATTCTTTTTCACATGATTTATATTATGATGCTACCATTAACAGTTCTCCCATTCATGATTCACCTGCTGTACCTGTGTCTCCTATGCATATTTCTTCACCTAATTTTGTGCCTCATTCTACTTCAGATCATATTTCTACACAATCACTTGTGTCATATATCCACTATTTCTACTAGACAGTCTACTAGGTTGAGACAACCACCTACATGGTGGAAAGACTGATATTCATCCAAAACCACCTGTTTCTCTTTCACCTTCAGCAGCTACATTTCAGGTATCCTCTTCTCTTCATAAATATCATCTTCACCATTATATTTCCTATGATGCTTTTTGCCCATTTCACCAGGCTTTTTTATCCACTTTATCTATCATACCTGAACCTAAACACTATACTACTAGAAAAATAAGAATACGTGATGGAACTTTGTGACAGTTTTTAAAAGTAATCACAAAAAATAATAATTTGTGATGGACATTTTAAGCAATCACAAAATAGTAATATATATGATGGCTTTTGGTGATGGCTAATTTTGCCATCAATGTATTATAATTGTGATGACCATGTCAATCACCAAATTTTTCACTCAAAATAAATTTTCTTTTTGTGACGCACTAAGTCATAACTTATAGACATACCCTTTTCGTGATTGCATTTAAGCTATCACCAATATTTTAATGAAAAAAATAATCAAAACAATATTTTATGACGGTCATAACAATAACTAAAAAAGATAGATTTTTGTGACGACTTTTATTTGCAATTACAAAAAGAATGTATTTTGTGATGGAATTTTCAAGTCATCACAAAATAATAAAATATATGATGGCTCTCAGTGATGACTAATTTTACCATCATTATAGAGTATTTGTGACTGCCATTGCAATCACCAAATCTTATGCGGGACTAATTTTGTTTAGTAAGTCAACTCACATATGCTTCCTTTTATATTTTGTTTTAAAATTATAATCATAATTTAGACTTTGGTGCAGTGGTAATACTTGTTATTTAGTTTGCAAATAGGGGGAGGGTTCGAATCTTACAAGTATCATTTGATACAGTTAATATATTAAAATAAATTATCCGTAAAAAGAGATTCACGTTCTTACATTTGATCCCTAAAGTCATGTATTTTTTTGTGATGTCTTTGATAATCACAATAGATTACGCGTTAATGTAATTGTATTAATCATCACAAAAGCATTAAGCGTTTGCAATATTGTCAAAACCATCACAAAAAGGCTTTCATGATGGGGGTATACAAGATGGCCTTCATGACGGCTAAAGTCATCACAAAAATCTTTTGTGATAATTTTTTGAATTTATATGATGGAATTGAGCCACCACAAAAGGCCATTTTTTTTGTAGTATTCTCAAGCTATCAAGGATCCTAAATGGGTTGAAGCAATGAATAAAGAATTGATTACTTTATAACAAAACAATAGTTGGACCCTCATGGAATTACCTTTTGGAAAGGCTAATATAGGCTGCAAATGTGTCTACAAGGTTAAATACAATGCAGATGGTAGTGTTGAAAGATATAAAACAAGATTAGTTGTTAAAGGGTACACTCAAGCTGAAGGGATAGACTATCATGACGCCTTTACCCCAGGTGCAAAAATAGTTACTGTCAAAACACTAATAGCATTAGCAGATGCAAAAGGATGGTTTATTCACCAATTGGATGTCAACAATGCTTTTATACACGGTGATCTTGAAAAGGAGATTTATATGACTTTACCACAAGGATATATCCCACCTCAGGGTGTGAATCTTGTTTGTAAACTTGATAAATCCCTCTATGGCCTTAAACAGGCCTCTAGGCAATGTTTTACCAAGTTCACATAAGCTCTTCTTGGTATTGGATACAAACAATCCTTAGCAGACTATTCATTGTTTACTCTATATTTATCTAATACATTCACTGCAGTTCTTATTTATGTAGATGATATCTTGGACGTGGGCAATGATATAAGCATTATTGACAACCTCAAACATTTCCTTGATACCACTTTCAGTATTACGAATTTGGGGGCAATCAAATACTAATTGGGATTAGAAGTTACCAGTTGTTCTAAGGGTCTATTCATTTGTCAAAGGAACTAAGGAAGTATGCTTTGCACCTTATTGAATAGGCTCATTTAACACTCTAAACCTTTATCCATTCCCCTAGATTAACATGTAAGTCTTAATGATCATACTGGTGAACTACTTTATAATCCTACTTTATACAGAAGTGATCTAGTTGGCAAAATGTTGTATCTTACTATTAATTTCTAGGCTTAATTTATACTTCTCAGTTCAACTCTTAAGTCAATTTATGCAGAATCATAGGGATGTGCATCTTAAAACTGCTCCAAGAGTTCTAAGATATATCAATGGCACAGTAGGTCAAGGTTTGGTTTTTTCATCTACTAATGACCTTGTTTTAAGAGGTTTTTGTGATAATGATTGGGGTACATGTCCAATTACAAAAAGATTTATTACTCGTTATTGCATGTTGCTTGGTAATTCTCTTATTTCTTGGCATTCTAAGAAGCAATATGTGGTCTGTCGAAGCACAGCTGAAGCTGAACATAGAGCTTTGGCTACTGCCACTTATGAACTCATTTGGTTATCAACTTTACTCAAGGATTTACAACTTCCACTACAAGAAATCACACATTTTATGACGAATTGTTTGCGACGCACAAAATTTCGTCACAATTTGTTAATTAATAATTACGAAATTCATAATCGTCACTAAAACTTTTACTTTTGTGACGACCTTTAATTTTGTCACTATTAATCATTTATATCGTCACTAATTTACACATTTGATGACGATTAACAAAATTTCGTCACAACTTATTTTGGAGGTAGAATTTCGTACCAAAATTTTGGAGGAAAACTTTTTAGTGACATTTTGTAATAATTGATGACAGTATTTATTGTCACAAAATATTTTTTTCGATGACAACATAATAGTTTGTCATTAATTATTTGTAAAATTTAGTGACAATGTGCTTTCGTCACTAATGTTTACATTTAGTGACGCCAAATACAAATTCGTCATAATTTTATTTGGAGGCAAAATTTTGGAGGGAAATTTTTTAATGACGAAAAAATAATAATTTATGACAATTTGTATTGTCATAAATACCGATTTTATATGACGAGATAATAGTGCGTCACTAATTAGATGCGTGGATAAGTGACAAAAATCGTTCGTCATAAATGCTTATATTTAGTGACAAAGTACATAATGTCGTCGCAATTTTATTTGGAGGCAAATTTTTTCTGAAGAATTTTGGATGGAAGTTTTTAAAGACGAAAAAATATTAATTTATGACAAATTGTATTGTCATAAATATCAATTTTATATGACGAGATAATAGTGCGTCACTAATTAGATGAGTAGATAAGTGACAAAAATAGTTCGTCATAAATTCTTATATTTAGTGACAAAGTATGCAATAGCGTCACATTTTTATATGGAGTCAAAATTTTCTTGTATCCAAGCGCCGTCACCGATCTTCATTTCATCATTGGCAGCCGCCATTTAGTCAAGAACCTCCATTATCAATTTTTAATAATCTCAAATTGATGGCAGAAATTATTTGATATTTTAGGTATGTTTTTAGATTTAGATTTAAATTGATAATTAGTAGTTGTTCTAATTGATATATGAGAAAGTTTCTGTCTCGAATCTTATTTTTTTTCATTATGTGGGATTATTTTTATTAACATAAAAGATGTGTTTCGACGGTGATTGTAAAATCTGTTCAAACTTATAACACTACTAGAAAACCAAGCATATATGGCCAACAAATATATTAGGTGAACTCGTATATGGTCAACTCGTTTTATACTCTTTATAAATTTTCGCAATGTATTTCTATCAATATCCTTTTGTGGATTAAAGAAGTGTTTTTTCTTTAAATTCAAAAATTGAGTTCGTTCTATGTTTTATATTAGAAATTAAATTATATACTTCATCATTAATAAAAATCATGTTCTAATATCAATTATTACTCCTAGTGTGTGTGTATGTGTGTGTGTGTGTGTGTGTGTGTGTGTATATATATATCCTCTGTACTAAATGATAGCAATAATACATAACATTTATATGATCTAATAATTCAAAAAAATTATATCCATATACTATATATATAAAATTAAAAAAAAACATAATTTTTTTACAAAGTATAAGTATATGAATTAACTAATTTATGCGAGTTCAACAAATGGATTGGACCTTAAGCTAATCGAATTCAACAAAATTATCGAATCCTAACTAAATTCAACTTGAAGTAATTTTACTCATTATCTATATACATCAAGCTACCTGGAGTTATAGGATTCAAATTTAATTAATAATATTTTGAAAATACTTTTTGACTAGTTGATATTATAGTAAATGCAGTCAACTAAATCTTTTTATTAAAAACTATATATCAAATATGGTACTATTTAGAGGACCCACTTAATTAGAAGAAATTGTTACTATGTCAATGCCTATATTTGATTCAAAATACGAAGTTATTAGTTAAATAGGAAGTTATCTTATCCTCTCAGGCACAACACGAAAATGAATTTTGACACTAACACATTTGAAAAAAATAACGAATTAAATAAATAAAGTAATTAAAAACTTAAAAATAAATCCCTATGAGGCTTGTCATTAAACAATTAGTGAATTAAACAGTTAAAATTAAAATAATAAAAGAAAAAACACTTAATTTGCAGCTTTAATCTAAAAAAGGATATAAAATTTTAATATTATTTTAATTTATTTTACTTTTTGGAATAACAATTTTGTACTTAATAATTGGTGGATCAATTAATTCATATTTCACAAATTTACTAAAAAAATAATTAAATGTTATTCTTTTTGTAGAACAGAGAGTATATTATAAGAAAATTAAACCAAAAAAAAAATCTAAGCTAATTAAATTAAATTAAAAAAAATTAAACAAACAACAATCTAAGCTAATTAATTAGTTGCGTATACCACCCACACAAAATCCCTCGATGAACGATTAAACCTCCCCATCTTCTCCATAGGCGGCAAACTAAAACCCTCTCCCCATCTTCTACCAAAGTTGTGATCCCAGTTAAGGTTGTGATTTTGAAGGTAAGTCCTCTCTTCCGTCGGTGTTTATTCTCTCCCTCTTTCCTTTCTCTGTTCCAATTTGCCTCCAATTCTTATTTTAGAATTGTGATTATGCTTTCTCTGTTCGAATTTGGCCCCAATTCCTGTTTTATAAAGATGTTTTACGATCTAATATTGACAATTTGATTGTTCATATGTATGTGTAGCTTTGATATATGTATATACACACACACACAATAAGATTATCCTCTATAATCTTATTTCCTGTAATTGATAGTACACTGATGGAATTGCACTACAGCAATTAGAACCCCATGAAAAGATGCTTCTGTAATAGATTAGTCTTGAATTTATACATATGAAGTTGACATTCCATGTAGCTATTCACCTTGCTGGTTCAACAGTCTATAATTCAATATTCTCTTGTACTCTTTTCTTATTATTCTTCTAGGTCCTAGTTAAGTTTTGTACATTATTTCATTTATCCTTCTCTTTTTAAGAATAGTTGAGCATTGTCACTGTCCCACATTGTCTTTAAAAATGTCTTAATTTGACTTTGAAAAGTTCGATATTGATGTTTTATTATATAACGGAGTATTATTTTCTGTAATTAGTGGAAAACTGATTGAACTGAACTAAGTCACTCAAAAAGCAATGGGACAGTCACAAAGTATTTTGCTTGGCTCTATACCGATGCAGCGGTGAAGTTATAGTTACCTCTTCACGTAGGTATACTATACTCCATGGAAGTATAAAACAAATCACTTTAAGCAGTCTCAGACTCGGTTTTCTTGATTCTTATCTAATTTGCTTCTGGCTTCCTATATGTTTATTTATTTATTATTTATTATTTATTTTTTTGTACCCATTCTCTTTCTTTACAAGGAAGTTGGGACTCCTCATTATCCCACAAAGTCTATCGTCAATTTGAAATGTCATTGGGAGTTTTGCAGCAATTGAGTGGTCCTAACAAGACTCTCAAGAAGACAATCATGGTAAACCTTTTCATATGGAGAGATCTTATGCACAACAAGCTATTGCTATACCTTAGTGATGGTCATTTTTGTTAGTTGGCGCCTCACAATGCAATTATCCAATTAATTCTCTATGTTCTTGCTGCGTCTTTGTAATAAGCATCAATTAAAAATGCCACAATACTTGTTTTTGCTAATAAATAGGTAAAGGCAGAGGTTTTTGCTATCGACACCCTCTGTGCAAACATGAAAACTTTGTTTCTTGTGAGGCGTTGGGGAGATTCTGCTGAATATATGGGCAATAGCAGATGCATCAGAATATTATTTTCCACTTAATAAGGATTTCAGATCAGATCAGAAGTGCCGGAGGAGGCCATTAGGGCTGATAATCAGGAGGTATGAAGACAAATCCGAGGTCTGCACAATAGTACATATTTCTTTATACAAATATCTTGCTATGCTGTTAGCTGGTCAAAAGCTTTTGTAATTTGTATTGTACAAGTGTGAGGATTGTAGAAGGATATTAAGGGCTTATACGTTATCTCCCTTGATGTTTTCTGAGTATACATTTATACATATAAAATATATACATATTAGTTTCTTTCTTTCGGAATCTCTGCTTCTCTTGATTTGGTGCAGGTTATATGGGTTGAGAACATGGAAGTGCCTTTATGCCAGTTGCACGATACTGAATTCTACTCTGGTGACTGGTATGACCAATTTAAATATGGGATTCTCTCCCAAGCGTTGGGTTAGCACATTGATATGGTGGTTGAAGTGAAAAAGACTCTGAACAGCAAAGGTACACCGGTTTTTCCTCAAGTAATAGTTTAGATCATGAAAGTAGGCATAAGTTGTTTTCCTCTCAAAGTAAGAAACATTGTATCATAAATTTCCACGATTGCCAAACCCCAAGTACTTGCATATATAACCAGCAATATATACCAACAAACAAGTTGTCCAAAAGATCATATTAGACTTTGAGGAAGTATCAAAAACAAAATCTTCTTACTACAAAAACAACATGTGCATCAAAATCTCTTTAGTCTCACTTTAAACATTTCTTTGCCTTCAAAAACCCTATTATTAAATTTCACACCAAGTGACCCAAAATAGGTACAAAAGAGATGTCTCGCGAGCTCCTTTTTTCCTCCATTTTCTGAAAGACTATTTTAACACCAACTTCGATCCATAGCTGAACTTGACATTATACAACAAATACTAAACAAAGAGCAAAGCAGTTGCCAGAGCTCTCTGGCAACTTATAATGTAAATTTGAATGGTTCAATGACATAAAACACACATCACTAGTGCGTATACCACTGGCCATTCCTTTGGCTTGCAAGGCTTTAGGTAGTCTGATGTTTTTATTCTAAGTTAGATCAATCTCTTGTTCATATTTAGTTTACATGGTTGCATATTGCTCGACCATTTGAAACATGCATCCCTGTTCTTGCTGCTGTTAAAATCCATCAAACAGTTGAATGCAGTGGATATCATGAGCCTGTTAATTTGGTGCTAGGAAAGTATAAAGGATATCAGTTATGAAAACACAAACCAATACCTTATGACGCACATATCCAGTGGACAGTCGCCTTCTGTTGGGATATTATATATATCAATTTTGAATTTTTATTATTATCTTTAGTAAAAATTAATAACTTTAAAATCATTTTTATATCCAATTAAGAGTGTAAAGCCTGCATCTGTCAGAGCTAATTCTTCATTAATATGTAGACCACATATGACTTTAAAAATTTGAGTGCTGGATAATACTCTTGTACTGCTTATTAGCAGTGAATGTTGTAATTTTTCAGTCTACATTTAATTGATGTTTTGTTAGCATAAAATAAAAATATAGATCTTTGGGATTTTGGGCGTTTATACTTTTCCTGAACTCCTCAATAACTACAAATATTGGTTACAAAATCTGTAGCTCTCCTGAAGTTGACTCATTCCATGTAGACGACTTATCTGTAAATTGTCAGTGCAAATGAGAAAGAATAGAATACACTGTCCAAACAGACTTTAAGGGTGTGGAGGAATATAACAGATCATGACAAAATATACAACTACATAGCTATGACTAGCTTCAGAGCCCAATAAAAGCCATCTGTAATTTTTGATCTCCTGTTGAAGAACTTGGACCTACTGGTATATACTTATTTTTGATATCTCGAATTCATCGTCTCTTTTTGTATTCTAAAACACCAACCTATTTTTTATGCGATTTTTCTAACCACTCTATAACTTACAGGGGGGGTGATTTTATAAATCAGGAAGATCCCACAGAAATGATAAAATTGGTCTCAGATGATGATATTAACTGCATTACTTTATACAAGAGAATTAGGTGTTTTAAAATGAGCTGTTAAGCTGCCAAATTGTCTGAGTGCTTTCGTTCATTTTCACAATTTGTGATTTTTTGCATTTAAACTTTGCTTACTCGGGGCTATTGTAATTTGACAGGATTTTGAATATTTTTTAGAGGAGGCTTCAAATGATTGGTTTTATTCCTTAAATCATCTCAGCACCAGTGACTCAGCCAAGCGCTTCTGCTGCTCCCTTTTCTAGAATATCGAGAGATGATTTCCCCCCAATGGTCTTAACCCCGAGGGCTCATTAGTAACCATTAATGCAATGCAAGAAATCTTCGTTTCGGATGCGGAGGAAATTGTTGATACCATGAATAACATCATAGACTAGATAGTTGCAGAGCAATTGGGTAATTGTTGAACTCAGAGATAATGGGGGTCTCAGTGATTACATTTTAGATATCCCACCTTCTGATATTCAATTCAAAATCATTTTTGCAGTGTACAGTGTGTACTCATTTAAAGTTGCTACATATTCAAGTTAGGATTTTGGTCAAAATCTGTAAAAATATTGAGATGTCAATTATCTATATAAAGGGAAAAAAATTATGTCAAAATAATGGAAGTTGCTCATCAGTCTTGAGAAAAGGAGTAATTGCTCATAAGTCACAAGTCTTGCTTAATTAGTTTTTCATTTGGTGTCATTCTCTCTAAGAACTAACACTACTTCTCTGAACTGAGCCAAAAAAAAAGGTTGTTATTTTAAAGGATTATAGATTGAGGATCCTAAATTGGCAGTAGTTAAGCTTGCACAGACCATTATGCGCAGTGAGCTTGGTAAGATTACTCTGGACAAGACTTTTAAGGAGAGAGACACCCTCAATGTCAAGATAGTGGTGAGTTTTCATATCATCTGAAGATGTTTGTATATATTTCTCTATTTTCCCTCCTATAATAGCATCAGTTTACTGAATTTATTTATTGATGTTTATCAGAAGTTCGAGCCTATTAGTTTGTGAAGAAGTATGATTAGTAATTGGTTAAATTGCTCAGGAAACTTAATGTTACCTTGTGAGAAAAAGTATGTTTTTTGTTATTAATTTCTGAAAGCAATCTGCATGAAACTTCATTCTACTTGGTTGTGGTTTGTTATCTTTAGGAAAAGAATAGTGTTTCTTTAAACATTTAAGGCTATGTATGTTACCAAGGATAATTCATACATGATTGGATTATATACACTCTGAATTATAGTCAACGGTAAATTATATCTGAAGACACTAGACTTCTAGTGATATTTCTCAGTTGATGTATTTTGACAGAATAATCTTGTTTTTATCCTTTACACTAAAGCATTGTTTCCAGCTGTTCTGCACCTCTGAACAAGATATGGGTTTTTTGTTGAGACAAGGTCCACTTCCGTGTGCCTTTAGAAGCTTTTATTGTTTATGAATGTCGTTTCTTTATAACTGCCTTCATAGATTATCGTCTTCTAATTTGCTCACAATACATACAATTTTTCTGTGTGCTGACTTGTTTATCTTTCATATAGGTAGAATTAATAAGAACTTACTATGTAAACAGAGATATGCTAATTTAATGTTGCCTCTAATAGTTGGCCATTTGAAATCATAGTAGCCTTATTTGGCCAAAAAAATAGACAGAATCTTTACTAACATTCTTGTAATTAGATATCAAATCTTCAGTGGAGAAATTGGTATCACCAATTTATTTAATTATATGCTATATATGATCAGCATGTCACAACTCGATATCATTCTGGTTACACTATCTTATAATATCTAAAAGTTTCATGCAAAAAAAATTATATTTTTGTTGCAGATGGCTGTAAATGACGCTGCAAAAGATTGGGGTCTGAAATGTCTTCATTATGAAATAAGTAAGGATCTTATTTTGCTGAATGTTTTTTCATAAACTATAATATACCCTTTCATCTTCTTATAAACCTCTTATATTTTCTTCTTAAGGGGATATATCTCATCCTCGTGGAGTAAGGGCAGCTATGGAGATGTAGGCAGAAGCAGAACGGAAGAAGAGAGCTCAAATTCTTGAGTCATAAGGTAATGTCAAATTATTATTTTTTTTCCTTCTCAACTCCTGTTTAATTAGTTCATATACAGATTCTGGTCTAATAATGTTCTGAAGAACTGTTGACTTTTGGGTGAGATGTAGCTTTTAGTTCGCCACATGTTAACTTTTAGCTTTTTTGACAAGTAAAATAGAACACATGTAATTTGTATATATAATACTTCCTTTAGATTCATAACACAACAAAATGTGTTAATTATGGACAGTTGCATCACTTACAAACATACATAAGGAAGATATTGATTTCGGAAAATTCAACTCTAAAAGATTCAACAGAACTATGATTCTCATTTTAGAAAAAGCTTCAGTAGTGCCCTTAGGTTGCAGTTTGAATCTGGCTGGTAAAATTATTTTCAAAAACATAACCAAAGAAAAAGGTTAATTGGTATATATTTAGTACTTTAAGGTATCAAACATAATGTAAAAGAAAGAAAGAGCTCCAGTACATATGCACCAGAAGTACAAAACTTATAGACATAGTTGTACCATATGACACCATACAAAAAACACAACATGTTGATAAGATGAAATGAAGATTTGAAACTGGGTTATCCCGGTGAATGGAGCTACTATAAAGAAGCAATGATCTTTGAATTCGTTAGGAACAGATTTCTCCTAGAGCAAGTTATCAAAGCGCAACCTTAAAAAATTACTATTTAAGGTTGCATAGTTTTCCCGTTACTCTCATCTCTTAAATTCTATAGAGCCCATTTAGAAAGATTTTATAAAAAAACATGCTCTTCTTGTCTTGATTAGTTTATTTTAGTTGCAGAGTTTGCAGTTAGGATGGTGCACATTCAACATGCTCCTCTAGAACCTGTGATCATGTGTACCTTTTTGATAATGACTACGAAGATGCAAAGGACATATATGGAAAACCCATGAATGGCAAGTTCCCTTATGATGAGAAAGGCTGAATCATTTTGGAGGTAAAGATACTTTGATAATGTGTTTAGTTTCCCTTCCTCAAGTATCTCGTTTAGTTTAAAACTTGCTCTAATAGTTCTTATATTTTGGGATTCATAAATATATCTCTCTGCACATGGGACGACTTTCTTGAAGTCTATTTTCATATTACAGCTTCAACCAGAATCCGATTATGCGGATCCTCTAAATTCTATGGAAATTGATTTTGGTTGCTATAATGTTAGTATAGCTATAGTTCTGGAAAATTCACAATTTATTATTTAAACATTTATTTCTTTATATATATATTTTTTAGTTTCATAACTATTTGATTGATTTATGTCTATATGTTTTTTTGATTTGCAGATAGAGTTTTTTTGGAAGGTCAATAACCACAAGGTTGAAGGTTTTAATTAAGCATTTTCCTAGGATATGGATTTTAGAATTTCAGCCTTTTGGATTATATAATGTGGTTTTGTGGTACTTAGATTATTTAAGCAACTGTTTATTGCCTAGCTAGTTGGGTATTTTGTTGAATCAATGAATCTACTATTTTTTTTATAAGATAATTACTTTTTATTTTAAATGTTTATTGCCTTTTGTCTCTTATATTATATACAGGTGTAAAGTTGATTTAAAAAGCTCACTAAATGTATTATATTTTTTTAATTGAAAATTGTTAATGTAACAATACATTTTGAATGTCAAACAACTTAATATGACCATGTTTCATGTTTCGTTACCTATTTCAATTTTTTTGTGACAATGAGACTGCTATTAACAATGCTTCTAATCATATGTTACACTTTCGAACCAAACACATTGAGTTAGATTGCCATTTTATTCGGGAAAAAGTGCAAGTAGGGGGTTAGCAAACTAAACCAAATTAATAAAAGTCTTCTAAATTATTTATGAATTGTCTTAATTAGTATTTATATTAATATATGAATGGGTGAGTGTCTAAGTACATGATGCATGTATGTACATGGATGTATCTAGAAAAGTCTTGGAATATGTATGACTAGATTCGTGTATATGTATTTGGTCATGTAGTAATTATTAGAGTGTTTCTAGAAATGTTCTATGAGTCCTATAAATAGTGAATCATTTTATGTAAGTGAAGGGTAAGTGAGATATAAGTTAAAGTAAGACAATTATTACTATATATCCATTTTCTCTCTATAATTTATCATCTTCCATATATTTTCAACAAAGTGGTATCAGAGCCAAGGTAATTCCAAGGTACTTCCAAGTTTTAGATAAGTTGTTCAAGGTGACGACAATGGAGAGACTCGGAGAGTACACGACCAAATTGAGGTGACTTAATTGGTGCTATCAAATAGTTCCGTTGGGCGAGTAATGTCACGTCCCCGAAATCCACCTGCTAACTTCTTTTAACCAGGTCGGATTTCGTGCTAACTTGTATAACCGCTTATAAATAAGACTCCTTCTAATATACATGAAATAATTTCAGCATTATAACTGCATATAAAATGAATATTCATCAACTATATTTAAAATAAATTGAGCATTATAACTGCTTATAAAATGAATATTCGGCTATTATATTTGAGAAAATTTCAGCATTATAACTGCTTATAAAATGAATATTTTTACTAAATAGTTGAAGAAAATCGGGCATAATAACTGCTTATAAAAGTATATTTTCTAATATATAAGAGAAATAAATCGGACATTATAACTGCTTGTAAATAGGACTTTTGTACTATATACTTAAAATAATTTGGGCATTATAACTGCTTATAAAAGTATATTTTTACTAAATATATAAAGAAGAATGAAAATAATAACCACTAGAGTAATACCTCTTGTAGTTGCTAGCTTTACTTCCAATCGCGTAGCGCTTCGATACTTCGAAAGTAATTTTTATCTCACAATATCTCTCAGAATATAAATATAGAGTGTTTTTGCTCTTAAATTGCTCTTGAAATGGTAGGAAATAATGAAGAACTAAGCTTGCTATTTATAGGAAAATCAAGTTTCGCTAATTGCACGTTAGGGGCTCGGCTTATTACACTTTGCACCCGACTTATTACACTTTGGTACCTAGGTTAATTACACTTTAAGCTAAGAAAAAGTGATTAATTACACTTTAGTACCTAGATTAATTACACTTTAGTACCTAGCGTGTGTTAGGCATGAGCCGGCGTGAGCCGGCGTGTGCCAGGCGTAAACACGACAAAGCATAAGCACGACAAAGCGTAAGCACGACAAATCACTTTGTCATTTCGAAGCACGACACAGTAACTTACTAAAAATAATTTGTCAGGACGCTTCTCGGTGAATTCGCCGGAAGCACGACAAATCATTCACTACAACAAAAAAGCTTATCAGCGACCGCATATTAGCGACCGATACCGGTCGTTGATAGTTATCTGTGACCGATAATGGTCGCTGATAAGTGTCGCAGATAATCTAGTCGCTGGTGTGCACATCAGCGACCACTATCAGCGACCGACATATCTACGACCGTCAATAGCGACCGTCACCGTCGCTAAGCTGAGTCATCCTGAGTCAGTCCTCATGAGTGACGTGGCACATGTGTCAGCGACCGGTAATAGCAACCGACGCGGTCGCTAATAATGGCTTTATATCAGCGACCGCACAAATGTATTAGCGACCGCATGCAGTCGCTGATATTTAATTTTTTAAAAAAAAAATTTGCAGTATTTTATGGATTTCCCAAAAAAACTGTACCTGTTTTATATCCCAACACACAACAGTATATATAAACATCCATCCATGATTTATATCCCAGCATATCCATGCACAACAATATATATAAACATCTGTCCATCCACAATGCCATAAATCAACACTATAAACATTAATAAAGCAATATTAACTAAAGAAATATATACAAATGTCATCTTTAAGTATCATACAATAGTACAAAGAATGAATTTAAGAGCATAAAACTTTAAATATGTAGAAAACAAGCCTAGGTCCTCGATCATGCATCATCGCCCAAGTTAGTAGGATCCTGTAATTAACAAAAGAATACAACATGTTACATGTGTTGAAACAGGTATTACTTATACAAAGCAAAGTGAAAGAAAGCTAAATAATAGTAATTACCTCATCGCCATCCTGATGCTGTGCTGCTGCCGCCACTGCATCCGCTAACTCATCAGGACTCAGAGACTGCAGATGCCCGCCCAGTATACGAAGAAGATCACGATCTCGACAAATCGCTCTCACGCAGTCAGCAGAGGTATGGTAGGCTGGACTACCTGATGACTGTGTAGACTGGGTAGCAGAGCTGCCTGTGCCACTGATGGTCGGGCGTCGTCGTTGTCCTTAGCCTTTGACGTAGTTCTTCTTAACGACTGACGCCCTCTCATACAATTCTTGATCAATCGGCAGACGCGGAGTGCCCTCAGGATAACGCTCGTTCATTAAGCTCTTATACGTGTCATGTCAGCAGGTTAACAATTAAATAGTTAAAAACAAATATAAAATGGTAGCAAAAGGTCGTAAAAATTATATATACAACATATCAATGTTCTAAACACTTATTACCGCTATCTGGACAGCCTCAGGCAGACCATCGCGGGTGGCCACGTACACATCCAGCCAATTGATAGGCTGACCTTGAGACTGAGCCTCCTACAAAACAAGTTCTCATATTAAACTTGTAAACATATAATATTCTACAAACATTGAATATAAATAGCCTTCATAGTCATACGTACCCTGGCAGTAATATGCTGCAACTATGATATACTGCCGCCCTTGTATGTCCCTTTCGCCTTGTCGCCTTCAGGTGCACCTGAGGCTCTGTTTGCAACGGCAGTCTTGCGTCTCTTGACCCAGCTCTCAGCCCTCCACTGATCACACATCGTAACCCATGTGTCCTGTGCGCACCACCAAGGGCTGTGCTCGTGCATATACTGCTCACCCTCACCCAGATGGTCGATCTTAGCATTGTGCAGGGCTTTCTGACGTTCCTTATTCAAATTATCTTTGGTTCTGGCGGCACACTTCTGCCAGAACAGCGTCTGAATAACTGATGCACTCGCATCGTCCCATCTATATCTCCTCTGCACATAAAACAACAATAATATTAACACGATAAGTATACCATTAACTAACAACAACGCTAAATAAGTTGGTAACAACAACGCTAAATAATTTTATTTCATTAACTATATTATCTGAGTTAAATTAAAAAAGAAATACCTGAAATTCAGCCCAAACTGCATCCTTGTGGGCGATAGGTGTGCTCGCCCAAGTAATCACTGGCATAGGCCAGTTCTGTAAGCATAATTGTGAAATGCACTTCACAATCTTACTGTCTTGAAAATCACTACAATAAATTTATTTTAATATTAACGACAATTAAATACATATATAGATGTATAACAATGGAAATATAAAAATTAAAAGAAATGATGTTAAACGTACGTGCTGTCCGGTGGAGGGCGAATCTGAATGAGAATCCGGTCATCCGGATTAGCCGGGGCCTTCGGCACATGATTAGGGCCCCGACCCAAGCCGCGCTTTCGCTGCGCTGGCTCAGAAGACATCTGCAAACAAAAAATTATAGGATGATATTATGAATGAGTTATATGATTTACATATACAATTAAAATGACATGAAATTTTATGAAATAGTTAACTACGACAACTATAAATAAAAGCTACATAAATTAATGTATATATTAATTTTACAAGTCAACCTAAACATACATTTTAATTAAAATCGTTGTCTGAGTTAGAATCATTTTGGTTACGTATTGGAGTTTCATAACCATCATCTTCTTCAGATTCAGTGTCAGTGTCAGTGCCAGTCAAAAACTCTTCCTCCTCATTATCACTGTGATCTGGCACAAGTATTGACTCGGGGTCGAATTCATCTGGTTCATCTCCACCCTCTAACTGGATTAATTCTTTGTTGTCTTCCATAGTTATCACCTCAGGTCTATGAATCATCTCCTCTTGGTAGAAGTCCCCGTCGACTAGTTGGGTACGACTGCGTGCGGGAGTATGGATTATAACTTGCCAATCTGCAGGCGGTCTATCCCTTTTCTTAACAGGACTAGGAGTGTAGTACATTTGTACTGTTTGAGTTGGCAACACAAATGGTGCGTTGACGTACGTGGACCTATGGACGTCAATATCGACGATCCCATGTCGATCGACACGTATCCCTTTTTCTGAATCAAACTAGCGACACTTGAACAAGTTAATATCACCCCCATAAGTACCCTTGTATAACAACTCGATGATTTCTTCCAATTCACTATAAAAGGCACGACCAAGCTCATTGTAACAATCTCCTCGAACACACACTCCAGTGTTTGTTGTTCTTTTACCGCGAGCATATGTCTTTGTATGAAATTCACAGCCATTTATTTTGTAACCATTGTGGCTAACTTGGTCCCTGTCTGGGCCAATAGCTAGGACTTGTACATTTGGAGGAATCGTTCCCTCCTTAAGAGCCTACACAAATGAACATATATTTATTTGAATTCATAAATAAATACAACATATGTCGTGCTTAATTAACTTAACTTACCTTGTTTTTTTAACCAAAGTGCAAATGTTTTATCACGATTAACTTGAATATTTTTATCAGTGATGTTCGGTTGCTTTGCTTTTAACTCATCATCGTACGATCTATAAAACATTATAAACATTATCATATATTAATATGAGGTTTAAGGATAAGATATAGGTTAAGTAAATATGAATTTTACTGGTATACCTCACATATTCATCAATCTCCTCGCAGTTGAGAAGAATGTAAGTATGTGCAGCATGTAATTCTTGCTCAGGAGGAATATGCGTTTCCCTTTTCCATAAGCGCGACCCGGTGGACCAAATACAGACACTCGACCATTTAGTTCAACATTGCCCCCATCATCATATCTCGAGACTCGATTGGCCTTCGTCAAGACTTCGTCGGGAAAATAGTCGGAGACAAAAGTTGATATCTCATCGAAACTGTAAGCCTCACATATCGACCCCTCGACATAAGCTCTATTCTTCACCTTCCTCTTAAGGTTTCCCATCACCCTCTCGAAAGGGTACATCCATCTATATTGAACTGGACCACCAACACGAGCTTCATAGGGTAGATGGATTTGCAAATGCTCCATGGAGTCAAAAAAACCAAGTGGAAATATTTTTTCAAGCTTACACGTGATCTCAATAATGTTCTACTCAAGTACAGATATGTCCTTTTCATTTATCATTTTTGAACATATGTCTCTGAAGAAACGACTAAGATCAGTCAAAGCATCCCATATTGGTTTATCAAGCAAGTCCCAAAATGGTATAGGCATGAGTCTCTCCATGAACACATGACAATCATGACTCTTCATCCCTTGCAATTTCCCACCTGTAACACACCTTGCAATGTTTGACGCATATCCGTCTGGTAGTTTCAGAGACTTAATCCATGTGCACACATCTTCAACCTGTTTTTTGGTCAATGTGTACCTTGCATGCGGTTTGACCATCTTACCATTAGAAGATTCATAAAGTTCTAATCCAGGACGCTTACAAAGATCTTTCATGTCCAACCGTGCCTTATCATTATCCTTCGTCTTTCCTGTAACACCCATTACGGTGTTAAACACATTATCGAAGACATTCTTCTCAATATGCATCACATCTAGATTATGACGAATCAAATTTGTAGACAAATAAGGCAATTCCCAAAAGATGCTTCTTCGAACCCAATTATGCGACTCGCCAAACCCATTGATTATGTTTGAGGCAACAATCTTACCGAATGGGATATCCGGCAATCTCATCACTCGGTCACGCATCTCCATCCCCAACAATCGCGGTGCAGGCATATCATTTTCCACTTTCCCTTTCCTGAAGTGTTCTCTATTTCTTCGAAACGGGTGATTTACCTGCAAGAAACGACGATGACAGTCAAACCAGCAAGGCTTTCGACCTTTTGATAGATTGAAAGACTTTGTGTGCTCCATACAATATGGACAAGCCAACTTCCCGTGTGTACTCCATCCAGCTAACATACCATAAGCAGGGAAGTCACTTATAGTCCACATAACCGCTGCCCGAAGGTTGAAATTTGTTTTTGTGGAAACATCCCAAGTTTGTACGCCATCCTCCCACAACACCTTCAACTCGTCTATAAGAGGTCTCAAGTAAACATCTAGGTTCTTTCCCGGACTCTTTGGACCAGGAATCATGAGTGAAAGAAATAAGTATGGTTGTTTCATGCACATCCAAGGAGGCAAGTTGTATGGAGTAACAATCACAGGCCAACAGGAGTACGGAACAGCTGAGTGGCCGAAAGGGTTGAAACCATCAGTGGACAGACCAAGCCTCACATTTCTAGGTTCCAATGCAAACCCAGGATGTGCTAAGTTGAAATCTTTCCAAGCCTGTCCGTCTGCGGGATGGTTAAGTTCTCCATCTTTAGCTGGAGATTTCGCATGTCAATTCATATACTCAGCTGTCCTTGAAGACATGTACAATCTTTTGAGCCGATGTATAATTGGAAAATACCTTAAAATCTTATAAGGTATATTTGTCTTTTTCGTAGTCAGACACTCTTTATTAGGCTTGAATCGATCATGACTACAAAACGTGCACCTTGTCTTCTGTTCATTTTCCTTAAAAAACAACATGCAATCGTTCGGACATGCATCAATCTTTTGCTATCCAAAACCCAACTTTTTCACCATTTTCTTACAATAGTAGTAGTTCTCGGGCATTTTTTCACCCTCAGGCAACATACTCTTAATGGCCTTCAAGAGCGACTCAAAACACTCGTGGCTCATGTTATGATCAGCCTTAATGTTCAGTAATATCGCCACTGCAGACAATGTAGTGTGCTTGGTGCAACCATGCCACAATGGTTCGCTACCCTCGTCTAACAACTTAAAGAACGCTTTGGCATCAGAATTCATAGGTTGCTCTCTGCCTTGTTCCCAATCAAAATCTGGCCCTGCAATATCATGAACCATGTCATTCATACGATGGGTACCGCTGTCTGGATTATGTACGTGTGCGCTGACACTATCTCTTCTCTGCCCATGTGCCCACCAGCATTCTTCGTAATTTTTCATGAACCCAGAAACAAGTAAATGATAGTTTACCATGTCTTTGTCCATATAATTTACATTCTTACACTTCAAACAAGGGCATATTATCTTGTTCTGACCATTCAAACATTCCGGGTGACTATACGCATAATCGAGAAACACCTTGCAACCAGTTCTAAATTCAGCTGTAGCACCAATCTGGGCACTTGACTTTCGTCGTCTCATCCAACTACGGTCTGCATTGAGGTCCATGAAACCACGGTACCTACTGCAGACAAGAATTATTGTATTCCCCTTGTTAGAGATTTCTAATTCAGTCCAATGTCATTTATGATGCTTACAAATACATATAGATGTATATGTACATATATGACAAGATTGTACACAGTATGAGATCGACTAGCCAAAATGATATATTGTTGTGCATCTTAAATTATTCGTTAGTATGGTCCTATGTCATCTTACATATTTTAACTGACATATGCACCATCCTAAAGATAATAGATTGCTAGGGGTGGAATATTAATCATAGCATCATGCATGGTTTGCATATGCATTTGGACAAGTCTACATCAATATACGCATCTATTCAGTTATCCGACCAACAAAAAAATTTCTCCAGAGTCTCCCCTATAATATGGACCATCCACATGCACGAGGGCATGCATATATGGCCATTTGTAGGCACCCAAGACACAACCCAATAGGCATATACAAAATGTTAATTGAAATGATTCATGTCTTCTATACCCTGCCATTTCGGTCACATTTGCAAAATTTGTGACCACTAAAGATATATATTTAATAAATTTTTGTTTCGCGTATATCCCTAAAAATAAACTGTTTTAGCTTTGTAATATGGTATAATAATCAAATTATGATCCAAACTTTAGGATATTGTGTCATTTTAAGCTATATTCAATAAAAAGGGGACTCTTTTGTGGAACTAAATTTTTTTTGACAAATGGTACTCTTTTGGTGGAATGGTTACAATTTTTATACATTTTTTTTATGAATTCAAATATAATTAGAATCATAATTTTGAAGTTCAGTTCCAATCCTAAGTAGCAATTAAAGTTGATCCTAATTTAAATTCAAGAATTATTATTAAATGGGGTTTAAATAATTTAATAACTTTGTTATAAAGGAGGGAACTCAAGTAGAGTTGATTATTCTTTCTTGTTTATAACTTTATATTTGTGATAGTAATTGAAAGTTAAATATAAAAGTTAACTTCATATTTGTTCATTAGATGATGAGATATAAAGATTTATAGGTTTCATTCTCACAGAGAAAGTTAGTCTAAACCTTAAGACTTAAACAAACTAAATATTCCTTCCATTTCACATTAGAGTCCTATTTATAAAATTTGCAAATATTATAAATGCATTTTTTAAACTACATATTCATTAATTACTAAGGGTAACAAAAACAAAAAACAAAAAACAAATGAAAAGCAAAACATTATTTTTTAAAAACAAAATGCAGAATAAGAACAGAGGATATTTTTCATCATCAGAATTTGTTCATATTTCATTTAGGATTTAATCCGTACTCAAAGCCATAGCATTCGCATAAATTTTGAAACAAGATTACTTCTAATCATGATTCACAACCAACCCAGCCAAGAAAAATTCAAAGAAACTACCCTATAATAAGATTATATCTGTTTATTCAAGAAAAAAGATTATAAATCTGATTTAGATTGTACACATGCATCTGAAATTCATACCTGAATATGATGGGGGCGGCGTGGGAACAGTGGGATGGGTCGGCCGGCGTGGTGGGACGGCGTGGGGCCACTCCTGATGGGTCGGGTCGGCGTGGGGCCACTCCTAATCTCCTCTCTCTTCTCCCTCTCTTTTCTCTTCTCTCTCTTTTCCGTCTTCTCTTTTCTTTCTTCTTCTGTTTCGTTTATGGCCGACTGTCTGGTTCCTGATAGATTTAATAGGATCAGCGACCGACTTCTGCGACCGCGTGCGGTCGCTAATTTTTATCTATGTGGCAGAAATAGCGACCGATTTGCGGTCGCTATTAATATCTAGTCGCAGTAACGCTTCCCGCCCCATTTCTGCGCCAAATTTTTTGGGGGAAAATATTTCAGCGACCGATTGCGGTCACTAAACTCATCAGCGACTAGATTGATATGCGGTCGCTAATTGCGGTCGCTGTTACGAGCATTAGCGACCGAAATAGTCGGTCGCAGATAACCTTGGTCACTGTTGGACCATTTTCTTGTAGTGATTTTGTCCGTGTAAGCATAACACAACTGCTTGGCGAAACAATTTTATTTGACCAAATTTATCGTTTACACGATATAATCACAAAACACTTGCTTCAAAATATCATTTGGATCTTTATTTAAGCACATATGATACAAAATTTGAATCTCATTGGGGTTTAAGATTTTAAACTTCTCGATACCAAGTTTTAGGTCACTAAATTAACCTCTAACCATATACGATCGTATTTATAAGCCTCATAAATATTCAAGGTATTATATTCACCCCTACTTGAAAGAATTTCGTCCTCGAAATTAACTTTACAGCTAAGTTTAATCATTCAATATCATATTTATAAGTTCTATAAATATTCAGGATATTATAAGTACAAAGTGTGTACTCTTACCCTAGAGTTATAACCTAATGCTCTGATACCATAATGTCACGCCCCCGAAATCCACCTGCTAGCTTCTTTTAACCAGGTCGGATTTCGTGCTGACTTGTATAACCTTATTCAAAACATTCATTAACTTAAAGGTAATGTACACGATAAGTTTCTATAAAAACTCGTAATATAATTGATTTGAATCGTATATAGAAATCTTGACTTCTAATAATCAGAGTATAATGCGGAAAAGTGATACTATTATAATATCATTCTTTCATGTTACATCATTCCCAAGTTACTTGTTCTTATTACAAATAAGTCCTAAAAGACTTAAAAATAAATCTCCATTTCTCTATCTAAGACTTGCAGTATTAGCAACCAATTAGTTCCCAGGAAAGAGGGGGCTTTCCATTAAAACGGCGCGCAATTAGATGACCTAACCCCTTTCCTCGTCAGAACTTTCTAGACATTGCCAATAATGTTAATCTAGCATAGTTTAAATCTTCTACATCTTCAACTTTCTTTGTACCGCCAGAATCGTCTGGTAATTCTTCCTTAGTTGTAATTTGTTTTAAGATAATTGCAAGAATGAGCATAAGAATGCCCAACAAGTCTAACAGATATATATATATGAGAAGAGAATCACCTTTTCAAGATATATATACAGAATAAGCTGACACAAGATTTCAACGATTATCAATATAGTAAACTGAGTGGTTCCCCACCTACGAACTAATGAATTAGTTCCTCGTCTCATCACCACTGCTACAATTGTATCAACAGTGTATATCGCTTCTACGATACATTTACACTGCGACAAATGTTACCTCAGTGAGTTAGATCGGTTTCCTAATACATCTTAAACTCTTGCCCATACAAGAGAATTGTTCAACTCAGATACTAACATGGTTTTCAATTGAAATTCAATAATCACTATCACGTTGCACATAAAAGATAACAAGCATGTTAATGCACGGGGTGCAAAAGAAACAATACTTGCATAACAATAAACTTCATAAATAAGACACGTTATTGCACGAAGTGCATTTCAACAAATAAGTAGACTTGCGTTATTGCACGGAGTGCATTTCAACAAATAAGTAGACTTGCGTTATTGCACGAAGTGCATTTCAACAAATAATTAGTAGACTTGCCTGAATATGGATAATATGTTAACGCTAATGTTTCATTCCTCGCTCAATCTCCTAAAGTGTAAGCTCTAGAACTTTTATCCTCCAAGCTTTTCCTTTCCTTGGATTATGTTAGGCTAATTAAGCATTTTAACTAAGACTCCTTCTAATATACATGAAATAATTTTAGCATTATAACTGCATATAAAATGAATATTCATCAACTATATTTAAAATAAATTGAGCATTATAACTGCTTATAAAATGAATATTCGGCTATTATATTTAAAAAAATTTTAGCATTATAACTGCTTATAAAATGAATATTTTTACTAAATAGTTGAAGAAAATCGGGCATAATAACTGCTTATAAAAGTATATTTTCTAATATATAAGAGAAATAAATCGGACATTATAACTGCTTGTAAATAGGACTTTTGAACTATATACTTAAAATAATTTGGGCATTATAACTTCTTATAAAAGTATATTTTTACTAAATATATAAAGAAGAATAAAAATAATAACCACTAGAGTAATACCTCTTGTAGTTGCTAGCTTTACTTCCAATCGCGTAGCGCTTCGATACTTCGAAAGTAATTTTTATCTCACAATATCTCTCAGAATATAAATATAGAGTGTTTTTGCTCTTGAATTGCTCTTGAAATGGTAGGAAATAATGAAGAACTAAGCTTGCTATTTATAGAAAAACCAAGTTTCGCTAATTGCACGTTAGGGGCTCGACTTATTACACTTTGCACCCGACTTGTTACACTTTGGTACCTAGGTTAATTACACTTTAAGCTAAGAAAGAGTGGTTAATTACACTTTAGTACCTATATTAATTACACTTTAGTACCTGGCGTGTGTCAGGCGTAAGCCGGCGTGTGCTAGGTTTGAGCTGGCGTGTGCCAGGCGTAAGCACGACAAAGCGTAAGCACGACAAAGCGTAAGCACGACAAAGCGTAAGCACGACAAATCACTTTGTCATTTCGAAGCACGACACAGTAGCTTACTAAAAATAATTTGTCAGGACGTTTCTCGGTGAATTCGCCGGAAGCACGACAAATCATTTTGTCCGTGTAAGCACGACACATCTGCTTGGCAAAAAAAAATTTATTTGACCAAATTTATCGTTTACACGATATAATCACAAAACACCGGCTTCAAAATATCATTTGGATCTTTATTTAAGCACATATGATACAAAATTTGAATCTCATTGGGGTTTAAGATTTTAAACTTCTCGATACCTAGTTTTAGGTCACTAAATTAACCTCTAACCATATACGATCGTATTTATAAGCCTCATAAATATTCAAGGTATTACATTCACCCCTACTTGAAAGAATTTCGTCCTCGAAATTAACTTTACAACTAAGTTTAGTCATTCAATATCATATTTATAAGTTCTATAAATATTCAGGATATTACAAGTACAAATTGTGTGCGTTAGAGCTCCGGAACGCAATTTAGCAAAGGTTCTAGCTGAAAAAAATTTGAAGAAGAAGTTTGTGAGTTGAAGCACATCACAAAGGTCGCCATATTGATAGCTTTTTGGATAGGAAAATTATAGAAAAATGATGTTTCCTAGGTTTTGTGACAAATTAGTGTTCACAAATTACAATGTTTGGAATATAAGGATTCAAGTATTTCTTGGAGCTTGCAATTTATGGCGAGATATCATTGCAAATCCAGAAAAGTGTATTTTAGAAAAAGTTCGAGAAATGAAAGAAAAAAGAACAAGGGAGATTTTGCAAGGAGTAATGCATGAAGAAGTTTAGAAACATGTTGCGAGTTTTAATTCTCTAGCTCAATTATGGAATGAGCTTCAATTTATTTGCAATAACTATAAAGGTCCATCGTTACCTAAAGAGTCTTGGGTACAAAATGTGATAGAAGATGAGATACCTCTAGAAGAAATTGATGAATTAGTTGAAGAAAAAGAATGTGAGAAGAATTTTTTGAAGATATCTCGAAAGAGGAAGACAAAAAGATTTGTGTTAATAAAATTATGAAAGTTGAAGATAAAAAAGAAGAAATTGAAAAAATGTCAAGTGAAAAAACATTTGAAGAGGTAAAAGAAAAAGAAAAAGAAAAGGAAAAGGTGATCAAAGAAATTGAATTAATTGACAAAATTATCAATGGTGAAATGGAGAAGAAATACAAGCATTTAAAATATGAGAATCTAATAAGCAAGATCAAGAAGAACAAATGAAAACTTCAAGCATATGTGAAGAAGAAATATGGACGCACAAAAGTGAAGAAAAAAGAGAAAATTCTCACGTCCAAGGAAATTGCAAAAATGATGAAAGTATTCCAACGTGTTAAAGACTCGAGTATTCTAAGACAATTATTTGTGTCATATATATCAATGGAGATAGTAAAAGAGTTTCTTGCGTTTAAAGGAATCGGAAGATCAAAAAGTTTTATGACATTGTGAAGAATAAATTTGATTTACGAGAGGCCTTGTTGGCAAACTAAACCAAATTAATAAAAGTCTTCTAGATTGTTTATGAATTGTCTTAATTAGTATTTATATTAGTACATGAATGGGTGAGTGTCTAAGTACATGATGCATGTACATGAATGTATCTAAAAAAATCTTGGAATATGTATGACTTATTTAGTCATGTAGTAATTATTAGAGTGTCTCTAGAAATATTCCAGAGTCCTATAAATAGTGAGCCATTTTATGTAAGTGAAGGGTAAGTGAGATATAAGTTAAAGTAAGATAATTATTACTATATATCCACTTCCTCTCCATAATTTACCATCTTCCATATATTTTCAACATAGGGTTAATTACTCTAACTCATGTATCTACCAAATTTCAGTTAGCTAAAAATTTTACCAAGGGCTTAGGAAGATATCCTTATTGGTTTCTCTTGTCCAAGTTGGGTGTGCATAACTTACCTGCACCTCCAACTTGTGGGGGAAATATTGACAATAAACAACCAAGACAAATAACATGTAGAAGCTATTCCATCTAAGCCATCAAAATAACCTGAACAAGTCCATCCATATCCGTTGGACAACAGCTAGCTATACCAGCTAGCTATGCTTAATTCACGGAATTATTTCCATATTTATCTATAAGTATCTATAGTTAGGATATACTCTGTTTTTATTCTAATTGATCTGTTTTGATTTTAATTGATCTTGTAAAGGTTGTATACTTGTATATATACATCACAAAGAATAATAAAAAGTATACTTTTTATTTAAAATAATATTCAGAACTTATATGGTATCAGAGTATTATTATCTCTCACGAGAAACCCAATTCCTTTTCTATGGCTACTTAAGAATCCATTGTCGCTCAAGAATCCATTGTCGCAATACACACTGTGTCTGCTCCTGCTTCTCTTGATTCAAACGCGACATTAATCGCCATTGCTAACGCTCAACTTCCTCTCAAACTTACGCCTATGAACTACCCAACATGGCGTGCACAGTTTGATTCTCTCCTAATTAGCTATGACTTAATCGGATATATCGATGGTTCACACCCATGCCAATTAAATGTAAAGTAAACTAAACATTTGAATAATGAATAAATATATATTACATAAGTTAAATAAATTGTTTAGAAACAATTTATGGGAAGAATCAAGAGAATTGAATGATAAAGCTTGAATAAGATAGTTAAGTAATTAATGGAGTAATATCAATTATTTACATAATTGATTACTTATATTGTAAGTATTCATTTTTAATTACAAAATTAACTCCGTGATTAGCAGAATATTTTTATACATAATATAAATGTATAATTTTTTAATATTGGTTAATAATTGACTTATATGCAATTATAATATATGTAATGGTAATATATATATATATATATATATATATATGTTAACTTATATATATGTGAGTAATAGCATATATATATGTATGATAATGCATATTATATATGTTATGCAGTAAGAATATAAGTATATAAAGTATAACATATATTAAGCACACAAGATGGCTAAGCTTAAGGTAATATCAGTGCATTATGATGAGTCAAGGAATCTAGCAGGAGGTGGCAAGTTATTAGTTAGCATAAGCATGACTAAGCTAAGTCATTAACAGATAAAGGAATCTAGGAAATAAAACACTCTGCTTCGTCCCATTCCATTTTTCTCCTTTTCTGAATTACTAAGCATATGTAACTCATATTCCGTTACAAACCAATTCCATGTCTCTCTTAAAAAATTGCCCAAAATTCACTTCAAAATTCTTAAGTCTCTTAAGTTTCGGCTATAGCAAGGGAAGAAAGTCAAGAAGTGAACATGTAAACTGGCTTGGGAATGGAATTCGAAGAGTAGTAACAACAATAAGAAAGATTTCATATTTGGATAGCAAAGCTTGACTTCATTAGACTAAGGTAAGTTAAAAGTTCTTAAGAAATTGAATAATTGGTGGTGCGATATCATGGTTGCTGGGTTTGGTTGAGAATAAGTATAAAAAAGGTATTTTGATGGTTGTGTGGAGCTATAAGGCTGAAAAAAAAATGGGCTAAACTCCACTTAAACACCAATAAAGTTTGTTTTTGAAAACAACACACAAAGCATGTTTGTTGTAATGCCTCTTAGAGGCTGTTAAGTGTAAAATAGAGAATTACTCCATGTTATGAGCAAGATAATGTTTATACATGTGTTATAAGGTAAATCAAATGACTTAGATGAATGAAGTTGTGTTTTAAAACGACTTTATAAGAAATGAAACAACTTGAGTTAGTTAAGAAAACTGTTACATGCGGGCAGTTTTAAGCCCTTGCAAAAATAGTTTAGAATATTCATTTTGGCTAATTTATATTTTTATAAAATAGTATATAGTACCAAGTGTAGCATGTTAAAATTTGGTGCCAATTGGATAAGGGGTTTGCAAGGTATAAATTCACAAAGTGGCTGATTTGGCAAGCCGAACAAAGAATGATGTGGAATAGAGCACTGTTAATTAAGTTTTGTTGAGCTGAATTAAGCATATATATCTATATATATATATATATATATATATATATATATAGTTTTGACTTTAGCCATTGTTATATGATATTCAAAGATCATATTAATAAAAGAAAGTAACTTAGTTCAATTTCAAATAATATTAATTTTGAAAAATGAGTAAAACTCAATAGATGATAAATTCATTATCCACCAAAGAGCATGAGTGATATATCCTGTTATCCTCAAAGAGGGTTAGGCAAGCTAAAAGTCCCGATCAGGACATGGGTGTTTGAATTAGTTACCTAATAAAATTGACAATGTCAATAAGAATAATAATAATAAAAATAATAATAATAATAATAATACACTTACTAGAACAAATACTAAAGTGAGAAATATTATTATATACATAAAATTAATTTATAATATTATTAAATCCAATAAATTTGGTAAAGCTAAAAAGTGAGTTATAAAGCTTGGGAAACCATGAGTTTTAATTAAGATTTGTGGAAAGCGTGTGTATTAACCTATGTGATAATCTTATTAGTATTACATAGGTGATACGCGAGCTGTTAACGTTGTGAGTGGACGGAAAGGAATAGAATCAATAACATTTCATTGCGAAGACAAGTTTTTTAGTCTTAATTGTTATATGAGAACTTGATATTGTTTACGTGTAAACTGTTTATATCGTAATAAAGCCTTTGTGAGTATGTTAAAATATGTGTCTGGTACTACAATGCTATATAAAGTGTCAAAGTCAAGTTATGACTGAAATTAGTTGAGTTATGAAAACTCAACCTATTTGTGATATGTGGTACGTATGTGAGAAATGGAATGTATATTTGAAAAAATGTCCAGCATGAACTATTTGATGCATGAATATAATGCACATCATGAAATGTATATAGCATGAATACACTATAAAACATGTACGTTATGTGAGGCATGAAATATGTTAACTATTAATCTTGCTGAGTTGTCGCGCTTATTCTTGCAAATATTTCATTTGTATATAGAAGTTGAACAATCAGATGATATTGGTGATAGAGATTTGAAATATGTTTGTAAAAATAATAAGTATTGTTTAGATAGTTGAATTTGTATCAAGTCAAAAGGACTAGTATAGAGTATTGAACCAAGTTATATTGAACTTGTGTGATAATAACTAAAATTTATTTAATTTGAATAGATTGTAATTTTATATGAGAAATAGTGTACGACAAAGACTTGAGATGTGCTAATAAGAGGATTTTTATTGTCTTCTGTAGTCAGATTTAGATTTTTGTCAAGATGACTCTTGTATTGTATATGAGCTAAGGGATGTAAACCATGAGTAAAGATATAAAGAATTTTTATTCTAAACTTGAAATATAGCTTATAGTTACTTTGTAAATTAACCCGAGATAGTGGCAGGATTATATGAGAAATGATATATATATATCGAGTATTAAGTTTTAATATACTCATAATTAATCCGTTGAAATGAATCATAATATATATATGACTTTGAAATAAGATAAATCGTAAAGGTTGCGATTCAAGAAATAGAAGAAAGTTTTAAAAGTTTTAAAATTTATCCACATTTTATCGATTATAACACTAATTAATGTTGTAAAGTTAGAATGAGATATATTTAACGCACAAGATCGGGTTTGATATAAGCCGAATTTTTGGGGTCGTTCAGTTGGTATCAGAACTATAGATTATAAACCTTAGGTAAGAGTACCTTAGGCGGCTATAACCGTAGTGAAAATGACGAAGATAGTAAAGAGATAAACTCGGATAGAGTTGAACAATAAGAAATAAATATAAATGAATTCATAAAGGAAGAGTTGAAATATAAACAGGAAGATTCAAAGAAGAATCTCGAAGAGCTATAATAAAAGTTAAAAGAAGAGAATTAGGGGACATCTGACTCGAATTATAAGAATGCAAAGAGATACTAATATACATAAGCTGAGAAGCGTAAATGAAATCATAATATAACATGATCACAGAGAAAGGTAAGAGGATCGTAGGACGAAACAATCATAGGGTAAGGAAGATCGTAATATAAGACGATTAAAGAATAAGATCACGACGTGATCTAATTGATAGTTAAAGAATAATAAGATTATGTGCGAGTTCTTGAAACCCATGCTTATGGTAAGTTTATAACTCATAATCATATGGTAATGGTTAATAATTGAATTCTATGCAATTATAATATATGTAATGGTAATATATATATATATATGTTAACTTATATATATGTGAGTAATAACATATATATATATATATATATGTATGATAATGCATATTATATATGTTCTGCAGTAAGAATATAAGTATATAAAGCATAACATATATTAAGCACACAAGATGGCTGAGCTTAAGGTAATATTAGTGCATTATGATGAGTCAAGGAATCTAGCAGAAGGTGGCAAGTTATTAGTTAGCATAAGCATGACTAAGCCAAGTCATTAACAGATAAAGGAATCTAGGAAATAAAACACTCTGCTTCGTCCCATTCCATTTTTCTTCTTCTCTGAATTACTAAGCATATGTAACTCCCATTCTGTTATATACCAATTTCATGTCTCTCTCAAAAAATTGCCCAAAATTCACTTCAAAATTCTTAAGTCTCTTAAGTTTCGGCTAGAGTAAGGGGAGAAAGTCAAGAAGTGAACTTGTAAACTCGCTTGAGAATGGAATTTGAAGAGTAGTAATAACAATGAGAAAGAGTTCATATTTGGATAGCAAAGCTTGACATCATTAGACTAAGGTAAGTTATAAGTTCTTAAGTTTTTTTCTTAAGAAATTGAATAATTGGTGTTGTGATTATCATGGTTGCTGGGTTTGGTTGAGAATGAGTATAAAGGAGGTATTTTGATGGTTGTGTGGAGCTATAAGGCTAAAAAAAAATTGGGCTAAACTCCACTTAAACACCAATGAAGTCTGTTTTTGAAAACAACGCACAAAGCATGTTTGTTGTAATGCCTCTTAAAGGCTGTTAAGTGTAAAAAGGAGAATTACTCCATGTTATGAGCAAGACAATGTTTATACATGTGTTATAGGTAAATAAAATGACTTAGATGAATGAAGTTGTGTTTAAAAATGAATTTATAAGAAATGAAACAAATTGAGTTAGTTAAGAAAACTGTTACAAGTGGGCAGTTTCAGACCCTTGCAAAAATAGTTTAGAATGCCCATTTTGGCTAATTTGTATTTTTATAAAATAGTATATAGTACCAAGTGTAGCATATTAAAATTTGGTGCCAATTAGATAAAGGGTTTGCAAGATATAAATTCACAAAGTGGCTGATTTGGCAAGCCAATCTACAGCAGCTGCAGTCGCTAGCAGTAGTAGCGCGCGCTGGCTAATAGCCGCGATGCGTTGTGGTATTTTAAGCCGATTTTGATGCGATTAATAAATAGATAAATAAATAAAAATTAAATGGCTATTGTTGAACAAAGAATGATGTGGAATAGAGCACTGTTAATTAAGTTTTGCTGAGCTGAATTAAGCATATATATAGTATAGTTTTTACTTTAGTCATTGTTATATGATATTCAAAGATCATATTAAGAAAAGAAAGTAACTTAGTTTAGTGTCAAATACTATTGATTTTAAAAAATGAGTAAAACCTAATAGATGATAAATTCATTATCCACTAAAGAGCATGAGTGGTATATCCTGTTATCCTCAAAGAGGGTTGGGCAAGCTAAAAGTCCCGATCAGGACATGGGTGTTTGAATTAGTTACCTAATAAAATTGACAATGTCAATAATAATAATAATAATAATACTCTTACTAGAACAAATACTAAAGTGAGAAATATTATTATATACATAAAATTAATTTATAATATTATTAAATTCAATAAATCTGGTAAAGCTAAAAAGTGAGTTATAAAGCTTGGGAAAACATAAGTTTTAATTAAGATTTTGGAAAGCTTATGTATTAACCTATGTGATAATCTTATTTGTATTGCATAGGTGATACGCAAGCTGTTAACGCTGTGGGTGGACGGAAAGGAATAGAATCAATAACATTTCATTGCGAAGGCAAGTTTTTTCAGTCTTGATTATTATATGAGAACTTGATATTGTTTGCGTGTAAACTGTTTATATCGTAATAAAGCCTTTGTGAGTATGTTGAAATATGTGTTTGGTACTACAATGTTATATAAAGTGTCAAAGTCAAGTTATGACTGAAATTAGTTGAGTTATGAAAACTCAACCTATTTGTGATATGTGGTATGTGAGAAATGGAATGTATATTTGGAAAAATATCAAGCATGAACTATTTGATACATGCATATAATGCACATCATGAAATGTATATAGCATGAATACACTATAAAACATGTATGTTATGTGAGTTATGAAATGTGTTAATTGTTAATCTTATTGAGTCGTCCCGCTCATTTTTGCAAATATTTCATTTGCAGATATATAGAAGTTGAACAATCAGATGATATTGGTGATAGAGATTTGAAATATGTTTGTAAAGACAATAAGTATTGTTTAGATAGTTGAATTTGTATCAAATCAAAAGGACTAGTATAGAGTATTGAACCAAATTGTATTGAACTTGTGTGATAACAACTAAAATTTATTTATTTTGAATAGATTGTAATTTTATATGAGAAATAGTGTACGACAAAGACTTGAGATGTGCTAATAAGAGGATTTTTATTGTCTTCTGTAGTCACATTTAGATTTTTGTCAAGATGACTCTTGTATTGTATATAAGCTAAGGGATGTAAACCATGAGTAAAGATATAAAGAATGTTTACTCTAAACTTGAAATATAGCTTATAGTTACTTTGTAAATTAACCCGAGATAGTGGCATGATTATATGAGAAATGATATATATATCGAGTATTGAGTTTTAATATACTCATAATTAATCCGTTGAAATGAATCATAATATATATATGACTTTGAAATAAGATAAATCGTAAAGGTTGCGATTCAGGAAATAGAAGAAGGTTATACAAGTTTTAAAATTTATCCGCATTTTATCGATTATAACACTAATTAATGTTGTAAAGTTAGAATGAGATGTATTTAACGCACAAGATCGGGTTTGAATATAAGCCGGATTTTTGGAGTCGTTACAGTTCAACGCTCAAGGTCGTGGATACAAAGGATTCTGCCAACTATGTGATATACAGGGCCATACTGCTAAACGATGTCCTCAAGCTCATCATTTCACTCCTTCCACACTAACCGCCCACTACACCGCCACTGGATATTCTCAAACTCAAACTTGGTTTGTCGATTCCACCGCAACCAACCATGTCCCTTCTAATCTCCAGAACTTGTCCCTTCCCTCTACATATGATGGGCCTGACAACATTATAATTGGTGATGGTTCAGGTTTAAGTATCGCTCATTCTGGTTCCACTACTATTTCTAGTCCCTCTAAATCCTTTTACTTTATCAAATATTATGTGTTCCTTCCATGCAAAAAATCTTATTTCAGTTTCTCAGTTTTACAAGTCTAATCTTACATCCATTAAATTTTTTTCAACTCATTTTGATGTGAAAGATCTACGCACGAGGGAGATTCTCATTCGCGGCTCGAATAACAATGATGTGTATGAATGGCTTAAGTGTGTGCAAGTTTCTGCTGCTCAGCCCTCTGCCATGATTGGTGTTAAAGCTCCCATGCAAGACTGACACAAACGCCTCGGTCATCTATCAACTCGCACCCTTTAATATTTTGTCAAACATTTTTCGTTACCATTGTTATCTAAGTCTGTTAGTTCAAATTTGTGTCCTTCTTGTCAATGTTCTAAGAGTCACAAACTTCCTTTTAGTGAGTCTTCTCTTAAGAGTCGTGGTCCTCTTAATCTCATTTACACTGATGTATGGGGTCCATCTCTAATTGAATCAATGGATAATTTTAAATATTACATTATTTCGTTGACCATTTTACTAAATATGTGTGGCTTTATCCTTTCAAAAAAAATCATATGTTTTTTCTCTCTTTCCTAAGTTCAAAGTTATGGTTGAAAATTATTTTAAAACTTCAATCATTTCAATTTATTCTGATGGCGGGGGTGAGTATCAAAAACTCAGCACCCTTCTTTCTATCCATGGCATCACTCACTTAACCACCCCACCTCATACTCTTTAACACAATGGTGTCGCTAAGCGTCGACATCGCCATCTTGTTAAAACCGGCCTCACACTCCTTCATCACTCCCTTTTACCCCCTTCCTTTTGGTCTCATGCCTTTCTTGCCGCTACTTACTTAATCAACCGCCTTCCAACACCTCTTCTCGACAATAAATCACCCTTTGCTGCTCTTTTTGGTGGCTCACCAAATTATCTTAAGTTGTGTGTGTTTGGTTGTTTATGCTACCCATGGTTACGCCCCTACTTTCGCCACAAACTTGATTCTCGCTCTCGCCCATGTGTGTTCCTTGGTTATTCACTCACTTAAAGTGCCTATAAATGCGTTGATGCATCAACACAATGCCTCTTCCTCTCCTTTCATGTCATCTTTGACGAGTCTGTCTTTCCTTATCCTTCTTATTTTCCTTCTGCTTCTCCTACGCAATTCCCTCCCTCCGGTGCTTGGTTTCCCACCCACATTGATGCTTGTGTTCACGTACCAGTCTTACATGGTTCATCATCTTCTGGGCAGCCTACACCTCCTA